>SJYC01000502.1:0-31213 GCA_006408675.1 Madoqua kirkii
AACCTATCCAGAATATCCAATCTCTAAGTAGGATAAATTGAGATCAGTTCAATTCAGTCATTCAGTCACATCCAACTCTTTGCAACCCAAGCTTCCCTGTCCATCACTAACACTCAGAGCCTTCTCAAACTCATGTCCATCAAGTCAGTGATGCCATTTAACCATGTCATCCTCTGTTGTCCCCTTCTCCTCCTGCCTTCAATCTTTCCCAGAATCAAGGTCTTTTCCAGTGAGACAGTTCTTTGCATCAGCTGGCCAAACTATTGGAGTTTCAGCTTCAACATCAGTCCTTCCAATGAAAATTCAGGACTGATTTCCTTTAGGATAGACTGGTTGGATCTCCTTGTAGTTCAAGGGACTCTCAAGAGTCTTCTCCAACACCACAGTTCAAAAGCATCAAATCTTCAGTGCTCAGCTTTCTTTATAGTCCTACACTCAAATCCATACATGACTACTAGAAAAATCATAGTTTTGACTATATGGACCTTTGTCAATAAACTAATGTCTCTGTAGAAGACTCTTGAGAGTCCCTTAGACTGCAAGGAGATCCAACTAGTACATCCTAAAGAGGATCAGTCTTGGGTGTTCATTGGAGGGACTGATGTTGAAGCTGAAGACCCTGATGCTGGAAAAGATTGAGGGCAGGAGGAGAAGGGGACAACAAAGGATGAAATAGTTAGATGGCATCACCGACACATTGGACATGGGTTTGGGTGGACTCCAGGAGTTGGTGATGGACAGGGAGGGCCTGGCATGTTGCAGTTCATGGGGTCGCAAAGAGTCAGACATGACTGAGTGACAGAACTGAACTGCTTTTTCAATATGCTGTCTAGGTTTGTCATAGCTTTTCTTCCAAGGAGCAAGCATCTTTTAATTTCATGACTGCAGTCACAATCTGCAGTGACTTTTGGAGCCCCAAAATATAAAGCCTGCCACTGTTTTCTCATCTATTTGCCATGAAGTGATAGGACTGGATGCTATGATCTTAGTTTTCTGAATGTTGAGTTTTAAGCCAATTTTTCACTCTCCTCTTTTACTTTCCTCAAAAGACTCTTTAATTCTTCTTTGCTTTCTGCCATAAGGGTGGTGTCATCTGCATATCTGAGGTTATTGATATTTCTCCCAGCAATCTTGATTCTAGCTTTGGCTTCATCCAGCCTGGTATTTTGAATGATGTACTCTGCATATAAGTTAAATAAGCAGGGTGACAGTATACAGCCTTGACGTACTGCTTTCCCAATTTGGAACCAGTCTGTTGTTCCATGTCCAGTTCTAACTGTTGCTTCTTGACCTGCATACAGATTTCTCAGGAGGCAGGTCAGGTGGTCTGGTATTCCCATCTCTGGAAAAAATTTTCACAGTTTGTTGTGATCCACACAGCAAAGGCTTTGATATATCAATAAAGCAGAAGTAGATGTTTTTCTGGAACTCTCTGGCTTTTTTGATGATCCAACAGATGTTGTCAATTTGACCTCTGGTTCCTCTGCCTTTTCTGAATCTAGCTGAACATCTGGAAGTTCACAGTTCATGTACTGCTTAAGCCTGGCTTGGAGAATTTTGAGCATTACTTTGCTAGCGTGTGAGATGAGTGCAATTGTGCAGTAGTTTGAACATTTTTTGGCTTTGCCTTTCTTTGGGATTGGAGTGAAAACTGACCTTTTCCAGTTTTCATATCTTATATAGATATATTTATACCTATATATTTATAATTGAGAATATAGATATAAACATGTATATTTGTGTATGTGTGTATCTTTCCTATCAGATTTAAGATACAGCTACAAAAAGCAATAATCATTAAGCTGTAGTTATTGATAGCTATGCAATATACAAAGATGTAACTTTTATAAAAATGACATGGAAAAGTGTATATTAGAAACTATCTATTTAACACAAAAGAACACACTAATGGAGGGATACAGGCTACAGCCCATTGGGTCACAAAGAGTCGGACACAACTGAGCAACTAAGCATAGCACAATAATGGAGGAACACAGGAACAAAAAAGATATAGCATGCATGCATATTAATTTGCTTCAGTCGTGTCCAACTCTTTACAACCCTATGGACTGTAGCCCTCCAGGCTCCTCTGTCCATGGGAGTCTCCAGGCAAGAATACTGGAGTAAGTTGCCATGCCTTTCTCCAGGGTATCTTCCCAAGATATAGCATATGTATAAGATATAGCATACAAATAAAATGGAAGGTGTAATTGCTATTTTATGGGTAATCATATTAAATGTAAGTGAATTAATCACTAATAAAAAATACAGAGATTTGTAGTATGTGTTTTTAAAAAGATCAAACTCTACACTGTTCACAACAGATACAATTTAGACCAACACACAAACAGGTTGAAAGTAAAAGAGAAGATATGCCATACAAAGTCCACGGGGTCACAAAGAGTCAGACATGACTGAGTGACTACATGCAGCACACAGCATCATATAAACTAATATAATAAAATAAATTTAAAAACTAAATTCCCTGGTAGCTCAGCACAAAGACTTTGCCTGCCAGCACAGGTTTGATCCCTGATCGGGGATGATCCACATGCTGTGGAGCAACTAAGCTCTTGTGCCACAACAGTTGAGACCGTGCTCCAGAGCCCGAGAGCCATTACTACTGAGTCCACGCACTGCAACTACTGAAGCCCATGTGCCCTAGAGCCATGGGCCACAAAAGAGAAGCCACAACAATAAGAAGGCTGCACAACACAGATAAAGAGCTATGATGAGCCCCCCCACCCTCACTGCAACTGCAGAAAAACCCATGTAGCAATGAAGAACCAACACAGCCACAAATAAAGTATTTTAACAAATTTAAATCATCACCAGAAGCAAAGAAGGATACTTTACATTGATATGAGAAGGAAATAGAATATATGGATATATCAATTCAAGAATCTATGGACACATATATGGATACACCAATAATACATTATCAAGAAAGAACAACTACATGGAAAGTCAACAAGCATCTAGAAAACTTGAACAATACTGTAAATCAAGTAGGCCTAGGTCACAGCTATGGAATACTCAGCCCAGTAATGGTAGCAAATACATTTCAAGTGCACAAAGAATATATATGCTACATGGGTTTTAACAAATTTAAATCATCACCAGAAGCAAAGAAGGATACTTTACATTGATATGAGAAGGAAATAGAATATATGGATATATCAATTCAAGAATCTATGGACACATATATGGATACACCAATAATACATTATCAAGAAAGAACAACTACATGGAAAGTCAACAAGCATCTAGAAAACTTGAACAATACTGTAAATCAAGTAGGCCTAGGTCACAGCTATGGAATACTCAGCCCAGTAATGGTAGCAAATACATTTCAAGTGCACAAAGAATATATCCTGGATAAGCCATATATTACACCATAAAGCAAATCTGAATTAACTTACAAAAGTTAAAGTCACATAACTTATGCCTCCTGACACAGTGAATCAAAATTAAAATTTAATAATGAAAGGAAAATTAGGACATTTGCAAATACAGTTGACATGTGAACAATGTGAGGGTTGAGGTACTGACCCTCCACAAAGTCAAAAGTGAACATTACACGTACAGTCATGCCTTCAGTAATTGAGATTCCCCAGCAGCCGGTGGTCTACATTTGAAGATTTAATCCACCTTGGATCATGAAATATTGTAGTATTTATTATTGAAAGAAACCCACGTATAATGGATCTGTGCAGTTCAAACTCATTTTGTCCACAGGTCAATTGTACATAGAAATTAACACTCCTAGGTAACTAATATGTCAACATGGAAATCACAAGGGATATTGGAAAAAGTCACATAACTTATGCCTCCTGACACAGTGAATCAAAATTAAAATTTAATAATGAAAGGAAAATTAGGACATTTGCAAATACAGTTGACATGTGAACAATGTGAGGGTTGAGGTACTGACCCTCCACAAAGTCAAAAGTGAACATTACACGTACAGTCATGCCTTCAGTAATTGAGATTCCCCAGCAGCCGGTGGTCTACATTTGAAGATTTAATCCACCTTGGATCATGAAATATTGTAGTATTTATTATTGAAAGAAACCCACGTATAATGGATCTGTGCAGTTCAAACTCATTTTGTCCACAGGTCAATTGTACATAGAAATTAACACTCCTAGGTAACTAATATGTCAACATGGAAATCACAAGGGATATTGGAAAATACTTCAAAATGGAAGAAAATAAAAACAGCATACCAAAACTTATGAGATGCAGCTAAATGTAATAGAAGAAATATAGGCATTTGTAGCTATTAATTAAAAAAGAAGAAAAGTCAAATATCAATAACCTCATTTTCTACCTTAAAAATAGAAATTAGCAAACTAAATCTAAAACATAAAAGAAAGAATAATAAAAATGAAAGAGGAAATAAATATTAGAAAAAATAACGGAGAAAATCAACAAAACTTTAAAAATGGCTCTCTGTATATATCAATAAAATTTAAAAACCAAGAACTTCCCTGGTGGTCCAGTGGTTAAGAATCCACCTCCCGATTTAGGGGACATGGGTTTAATCCCTGGTTGGGGAACTAAGATCCCACATGCTGCAGGGCAACTAAACCTAGTCTATAGCTACTGAGACCACAACTCTGGAGCCCACATGCCACAGCGAAGATTCCCCATGCTGCCATTAAGACCTGATGCCGCCAAATAAATACATTTTTTGTTTAATGGAAAACTTTTAGTTCAAGACAGCAAGAAAAAAAGAAGACAAGAGACTAAAACCAGGACTTGAGATCATTATTATCGATGTCACAAAAATAAGAAGCATTACCAGGGAATATAATGACCAACTGCCTGCCAATAAATTAGACTGCCTAAATGAAATGGACAAATTCCTAGAAAATAAAAAAGAAAACAAACAGTGAAGCTGACTCAAGAAAAGATAGAAAGTCTGAATAGATTTATATCAGATGGCTTTGCTGGTGAATTCAACCAAGTACTTAGAAGCAACATTAATTCTCTGCCAACTATTGCAAACTAATGGTAAAATACTGAATGCTTTCCCCTTAAAATCACAAACAAATGAAGATGCCCACACATGTCACTTCTATTAAATATACTAGAGGTTTAAGGTAGAGTATTAGGGCACAAAAATAGGAGATAGGGGAAGGGATTTATACTGAAAAATCAAAACACTCTTTTCACAGATGAAATAGAAAACCCAAATAAATAAATCCATAGGAATCTACCAAAAAAATTATTTGAGCTAATATATGTTTATTAGGTTGCAGGTACAAGAACAATAGACAAAAATTCATAGTCCTTCTATATCCTCACAATGATGAATCAAAAATTTTTATTATGAGAAAATATTCACATATTAAATATAGAATACTTAACAATTAATTTATTAAATTAAGTACAAGTTATATACCCAAACTTACAAAATATGTTAAAAACAATTAAAGAACACCTAAATAAAAGGAAAGACTTCCTATGTAAATGGACTGGAAACTGCAGCTTAATATTGTAAAGGTGGGAGTAACACCCGAAATCAACCTACAGATTTGATGAATTTCCTAACAAAATCTTGTAGTTTATTTTTTCCATTTTTACACAAACTGTTAAGTACATCCTAAAATATACAAGGAAATGAAAGAGAGCCAGAATAGCCAGAAACATCTTAAAAACAAAAACAAAAAACAAGTTAGAGGACTCACAGTTCTCAGTTCAGAACTTTGTACCCCATTGGAATAATCAAAAAGTGTAGTACTGGATAGACACATATATAAATGGAATAGAATTAAAACGCAAGGTATAAATCCTTACATTTATGTTCAACTGAAATTCAACAATGTCAAGAAACTTCAGTAGGGAAAAGAGTACTTTTCAACATACCAATATGACACTATGATAATTGGGTGTCCACATGCAAAGATGGAAGTTGAACCTCTAATGCATGCCACTTAAAAAACTAACTCAAAATGAATCAAAGATCTATATACAAGAGCTAAAATTCTAAAAATCTTAGAAAATATTGGGATAAAATTCTGTGAATTTGGTTTAGGCAAATTTGGTTTAGTTTCTTGATATGACACTAAAATTACAAACACACACACACACACAATCTTGACTTAATTTAAAAAAATAGTCTGTGCTTCAAAGAACCCCATCAAGAAAGTGAAATAACCAACAAGTGAGAGAAAATATTGGTGAATTATGTATCCAAGAAGGAGTTAGTATTGAGAATGTATAAATAACAACAAAAAGATTAATAACCCAATTTTAACATGGGCAAAAAAAAATACTGAATAGATATTTATCCAAAGAAGATATACAAATGACCAATGAGTATATGAGAAGATACTGGACATCATTAGTAATGCTCCTGCTGCTGCTAAGTCGCTTCAGTCGTGTTCAACTCTGTGCAACCCCATGATGGCAGCCCACCAGGCTCCCCCATCCCTGAGATTGTCCAGGCAAGAACACTGGAGTGGGTTGCCATTTCCTTCTCCAAAGCATGAAAGTGAAAAGTGAAAGTGAAGTCGCTCAGTCATGACTCTTAGCGACCCCATGGACTGCAGCCCACCAGGCTCCTCCATCCATGGGATTTTCCAGGCAAGAGTGCTGGAGTGGGGTGCCATTGCCTTCTCCATCATTAGTAATGAAAGAAACTCAAATCAAAACTGCAATGACGTATTATTATATTCTCACTAAGATGGCTTTGATTAACAAGAGAGCAACAATTAATTTTAGTGATAATGTGGACAACTGAAACTCTCATACACTGCTGGTAGAAATGTAGAATGTAAAATGGAGCAGCCACTTGGAAACACAATTCGGCAGTTCCTCAGGAGGTTAAACAGAGTTATCATACGACCTAACGATTCCATTCTTAGGGTGGAAAGAACTGAAAACATACAACCACATAAAAATTTGTGCATGAATGTTCATAGCAACACTATTAATAACAGCCAAAAAAGTTGATTAAAAAATCCAAATGTTTATCAATTGTTATGTGAAGAAACAAAATGACATCTACCTATCAATATATAATGGGAGAACAGTCATAAAAGCGAGTGAAGTACTGACGCACGCTACAGCATGAACAGTGAAGACCTGTAAGTGGAAGAAGTCAGGTGCAAAGCCTATATTTCATATAATTTAAGTGTCCCAAACAGGCAAATTTATGATGACAGAAGGGCTTCCCTGGTGGCTCCGTGATAAAGAACCATTCTGCAATGCAGGAGACATGCGTTCAATCCCTGTGTCAGGAAGATACCCTGGAGAAGGAAAGGGCAACTCACTCCATATTCTTGCCTGGGAAATCACATGAACAGAGGAGCCCGGTGGGCTAGTCCACGGGGTCACCAAGAGTCAGACACAACTTACTGAGTAAAACCACTAGCAACACCATGATGATAGAAAGCAGATTAGCAGTTTCTAGAGCCTGGAAGGAGGGTCAAATGGGTGGTAACTGCTTATGAGTATGAGGTTACCGCTCAGTGTGATGAAAATAATCTGGAATTAGACAGCTGTGGTGATGGTTGACTTAAATATACTGAAAACCTTGGAAATGTATATATATTTTATGGGGGTGAATTTATCACCAGCTCAATGGATGAGTCTGAGCAAACTCTGGGAGACAGTGAAGGACAAGGAAGCCTGGCATGCTGCAATCCATAGGGTCACAAAGAATCAGATACAACTCAGTGACTGAACAACAATATCTCAATAAAACAGGTTGCTCAGGCCAGCCCTCATAGCTCAGTTAGTAAAGAATTTGCCTGCAATGCAGGAGACCCAGGTTTGATTCCGGTGTCAGGAAGATCTGCCGGAGCAGGGATAGGCTACCCATTCCAGTATTCTTGGGCTTCCTTTGTGGCTCAGCTGGTAAAGAATCTGCCTGCAGTGTGGGAGACCTGGGTTTGATCCCTGGGTTGGGAAGATCCCCGGGAGAAGGGAAAGGTCACCCACTCCAGTACTCTTGCCTGGAGAATTCCATGGATTGTATAGTCCATGGAGTCTCAGAGTTGGACATGACTGAGGGCCTTTCACTGTCAGGCCAGCCTCTGTGTTAAGCTTATGTTAGCATGTTTTGAAATAGTTAAGCCATAACTAAGGATGTAATAACCTGCTAACCAAACACAAGGTAAGTTCTTGTGAGGTATGTATACTTCTGTATAGAAATATGTGCTTCTAGCCTAATAAGATGGATTGCTATCAGCCAGGACAACAGTATTCCCATAGCCAGATAATCCAGCACAGCTTCTCTGCCCTCCTTCTGATCGAGGTACCTTTATTTTCTAATCATGGTTACAGAAAGATCTCCAATCTCACTTGTTCTTCTATGGCAGTTTGTCCTGGTGAACCTGTGTGTCTGTTAGTCACTTAGTCGTGTCTGACTCTTTGTGACCCCATGGGACTGTAGCCCACCGGACCCCTCTGTCCATGGGTTCTCCAGGCAAGAATACTGGAGTGGGTTGCCATTTCCTTCTCCAAGGGACCTTCTTGACCCAGGGATCGAACCCAGATCTCCTGCATTCCAAGCAGATTCTTTACCACTTAAGCGATAGGGAAGTCAGTCCACAGGTGAACCTGGGAGTTATCTGATGTTCAAGCGAAAAGTCTCATGTTGTCAGAACCCAAACATGCACCAGAAACACATCATCTATTCTGTGCTTGATCTAAACTCCAGACCCACACAGACTGTGAGCTCCATATAATGATTTTACCACTCTATTCTGGGATGACTAGTTAATTAGCATCAGCAGTGGGACACTGTTGACTCACCTGTTCTCCTATCCCTTGACCCTGAGTTTGTGTTTGAAGACCCTGAGTATCTTTCCTGCCCCTGTGTTGCCTGCAACCTGTGTTCCCCTTGCTTTACATCTTTAATTAGAGCTCTCTGCTTATCTGATTATTGGTCCTCGTTCTCTCTGCTGCTCCATTTTAGTACTTCTACAGCCCGTAGCAGCAAGGAATGAATTTAATGTTGTTCACTTCACAAATTTATCAAATTCAGTCGGATCTGTTCTGACCTTTTTGCAGCCAATGGAAAATGAAATTCAACTCTTCACATCATGTAGAGACAGTGATTAAACTCTGCATCTGTGACACTGAAGGAAAAATATACATGGGTAACTCGATTTTAAAACTCTAAATAAATTAGACTGCCTAAATGAAATGGACAAATTCCTAGAAAATAAAAAAGAAAACAAACAGTGAAGCTGACTCAAGAAAAGATAGAAAGTCTGAATAGATTTATATCAGATGGCTTTGCTGGTGAATTCAACCAAGTACTTAGAAGCAACATTAATTCTCTGCCAACTATTGCAAACTAATGGTAAAATACTGAATGCTTTCCCCTTAAAATCACAAACAAATGAAGATGCCCACACATGTCACTTCTATTAAATATACTAGAGGTTTAAGGTAGAGTATTAGGGCACAAAAATAGGAGATAGGGGAAGGGATTTATACTGAAAAATCAAAACACTCTTTTCACAGATGAAATAGAAAACCCAAATAAATAAATCCATAGGAATCTACCAAAAAAATTATTTGAGCTAATATATGTTTATTAGGTTGCAGGTACAAGAACAATAGACAAAAATTCATAGTCCTTCTATATCCTCACAATGATGAATCAAAAATTTTTATTATGAGAAAATATTCACATATTAAATATAGAATACTTAACAATTAATTTATTAAATTAAGTACAAGTTATATACCCAAACTTACAAAATATGTTAAAAACAATTAAAGAACACCTAAATAAAAGGAAAGACTTCCTATGTAAATGGACTGGAAACTGCAGCTTAATATTGTAAAGGTGGGAGTAACACCCGAAATCAACCTACAGATTTGATGAATTTCCTAACAAAATCTTGTAGTTTATTTTTTCCATTTTTACACAAACTGTTAAGTACATCCTAAAATATACAAGGAAATGAAAGAGAGCCAGAATAGCCAGAAACATCTTAAAAACAAAAACAAAAAACAAGTTAGAGGACTCACAGTTCTCAGTTCAGAACTTTGTACCCCATTGGAATAATCAAAAAGTGTAGTACTGGATAGACACATATATAAATGGAATAGAATTAAAACGCAAGGTATAAATCCTTACATTTATGTTCAACTGAAATTCAACAATGTCAAGAAACTTCAGTAGGGAAAAGAGTACTTTTCAACATACCAATATGACACTATGATAATTGGGTGTCCACATGCAAAGATGGAAGTTGAACCTCTAATGCATGCCACTTAAAAAACTAACTCAAAATGAATCAAAGATCTATATACAAGAGCTAAAATTCTAAAAATCTTAGAAAATATTGGGATAAAATTCTGTGAATTTGGTTTAGGCAAATTTGGTTTAGTTTCTTGATATGACACTAAAATTACAAACACACACACACACACAATCTTGACTTAATTTAAAAAAATAGTCTGTGCTTCAAAGAACCCCATCAAGAAAGTGAAATAACCAACAAGTGAGAGAAAATATTGGTGAATTATGTATCCAAGAAGGAGTTAGTATTGAGAATGTATAAATAACAACAAAAAGATTAATAACCCAATTTTAACATGGGCAAAAAAAAATACTGAATAGATATTTATCCAAAGAAGATATACAAATGACCAATGAGTATATGAGAAGATACTGGACATCATTAGTAATGCTCCTGCTGCTGCTAAGTCGCTTCAGTCGTGTTCAACTCTGTGCAACCCCATGATGGCAGCCCACCAGGCTCCCCCATCCCTGAGATTGTCCAGGCAAGAACACTGGAGTGGGCTGCCATTTCCTTCTCCAAAGCATGAAAGTGAAAAGTGAAAGTGAAGTCGCTCAGTCATGACTCTTAGCGACCCCATGGACTGCAGCCCACCAGGCTCCTCCATCCATGGGATTTTCCAGGCAAGAGTGCTGGAGTGGGGTGCCATTGCCTTCTCCATCATTAGTAATGAAAGAAACTCAAATCAAAACTGCAATGACGTATTATTATATTCTCACTAAGATGGCTTTGATTAACAAGAGAGCAACAATTAATTTTAGTGATAATGTGGACAACTGAAACTCTCATACACTGCTGGTAGAAATGTAGAATGTAAAATGGAGCAGCCACTTGGAAACACAATTCGGCAGTTCCTCAGGAGGTTAAACAGAGTTACCATACGACCTAACGATTCCATTCTTAGGGTGGAAAGAACTGAAAACACACAACCACATAAAAATTTGTGCATGAATGTTCATAGCAACATTATTAATAACAGCCAAAAAAGTTGATTAAAAAATCCAAATCTTTATCAATTGTTATGTGAAGAAACAAAATGACATCTACCTATCAATATATAATGGGAGAACAGTCATAAAAGCGAGTGAAGTACTGACGCACGCTACAGCATGAACAGTGAAGACCTGTAAGTGAAAGAAGTCAGGTGCAAAGCCTATATTTCATATAATTTAAGTGTCCCAAACAGGCAAATTTATGATGACAGAAGGGCTTCCCTGGTGGCTCCGTGATAAAGAACCATTCTGCAATGCAGGAGACATGGGTTCAGTCCCTGGGTCAGGAAGATACCCTGGAGAAGGAAAGGGCAACTCACTCCATATTCTTGCCTGGGAAATCACATGAACAGAGGAGCCCGGTGGGCTAGTCCACGGGGTCACCAAGAGTCAGACACAACTTACTGAGTAAAACCACTAGCAACACCATGATGATAGAAAGCAGATTAGCAGTTTCTAGAGCCTGGAAGGAGGGTCAAATGGGTGGTAACTGCTTATGAGTATGAGGTTACCGCTCAGTGTGATGAAAATAATCTGGAATTAGACAGCTGTGGTGATGGTTGACTTAAATATACTGAAAACCTTGGAAATGTATATATATTTTATGGGGGTGAATTTATCACCAGCTCAATGGATGAGTCTGAGCAAACTCTGGGAGACAGTGAAGGACAAGGAAGCCTGGCGTGCTGCAATCCATAGGGTCACAAAGAATCAGATACAACTCAGTGACTGAACAACAATATCTCAATAAAACAGGTTGCTCAGGCCAGCCCTCATAGCTCAGTTAGTAAAGAATTTGCCTGCAATGCAGGAGACCCAGGTTTGATTCCGGTGTCAGGAAGATCTGCCGGAGCAGGGATAGGCTACCCATTCCAGTATTCTTGGGCTTCCTTTGTGGCTCAGCTGGTAAAGAATCTGCCTGCAGTGTGGGAGACCTGGGTTTGATCCCTGGGTTGGGAAGATCCCCGGGAGAAGGGAAAGGTCACCCACTCCAGTACTCTTGCCTGGAGAATTCCATGGATTGTATAGTCCATGGAGTCTCAGAGTTGGACATGACTGAGGGCCTTTCACTGTCAGGCCAGCCTCTGTGTTAAGCTTATGTTAGCATGTTTTGAAATAGTTAAGCCATAACTAAGGATGTAATAACCTGCTAACCAAACACAAGGTAAGTTCTTGTGAGGTATGTATACTTCTGTATAGAAATATGTGCTTCTAGCCTAATAAGATGGATTGCTATCAGCCAGGACAACAGTATTCCCATAGCCAGATAATCCAGCACAGCTTCTCTGCCCTCCTTCTGATCGAGGTACCTTTATTTTCTAATCATGGTTACAGAAAGATCTCCAATCTCACTTGTTCTTCTATGGCAGTTTGTCCTGGTGAACCTGTGTGTCTGTTAGTCACTTAGTCGTGTCTGACTCTTTGTGACCCCATGGGACTGTAGCCCACCGGACCCCTCTGTCCATGGGTTCTCCAGGCAAGAATACTGGAGTGGGTTGCCATTTCCTTCTCCAAGGGACCTTCTTGACCCAGGGATCGAACCCAGATCTCCTGCATTCCAAGCAGATTCTTTACCACTTAAGCGATAGGGAAGTCAGTCCACAGGTGAACCTGGGAGTTATGTGATGTTCAAGCGAAAAGTCTCATGTTGTCAGAACCCAAACATGCACCAGAAACACATCATCTATTCTGTGCTTGATCTAAACTCCAGACCCACACAGACTGTGAGCTCCATATAATGATTTTACCACTCTATTCTGGGATGACTAGTTAATTAGCATCAGCAGTGGGACACTGTTGACTCACCTGTTCTCCTATCCCTTGACCATGTTGTCAGAACCCAAACATGCACCAGAAACACATCATCTATTCTGTGCTTGATCTAAACTCCAGACCCACACAGACTGTGAGCTCCATATAATGATTTTACCACTCTATTCTGGGATGACTAGTTAATTAGCATCAGCAGTGGGACACTGTTGACTCACCTGTTCTCCTATCCCTTGACCCTGAGTTTGTGTTTGAAGACCCTGAGTATCTTTCCTGCCCCTGTGTTGCCTGCAACCTGTGTTCCCCTTGCTTTACATCTTTAATTAGAGCTCTCTGCTTATCTGATTATTGGTCCTCTTTCTCTCTGCTGCTCCATTTTAGTACTTCTACAGCCTGTAGCAGCAAGGAATGAATTTAATGTTGTTCACTTCACAAATTTATCAAATTCAGTCGGATCTGTTCTGACCTTTTTGCAGCCAATGGAAAATGAAATTCAACTCTTCACATCATGTAGAGACAGTGATTAAACTCTGCATCTGTGACACTGAAGGAAAAATATACATGGGTAACTCGATTTTAAAACTCTAAGAGTAATAATTATCTCTAAATCTCTAGAAATAATTTTTCTAACATTTGATTTTCTAAGTACTCACTACTGATGTCAAAGACGTTGTTGGTGGTGGGGTTGTTATTTAGTCATGCCTGACTCTTTTGTGATTACATGGATGGTAACCCACCAGGCTTCCCTGTCGATAGAATTTCCCAGGCAAGAATACTGGAGTGAGTTGCCATTTCCTTTTCCAGAAAATCTTCTCAACTCAGGGACTGAACCCACATCTCCTGCATTGCAAGCAGATCCTTTACTCCTGAGCCAAAAGGGAAGCCCAATGTCAAAGACATATTTATCCTTAATTTTTAAATAATTTTGAAAATAGCATTAGTCTAGGGGAAATTCACCTGCCTTTACAATAAAAGTATGGTTTACCTTTATATATAAAAGGGACTTGAAGCAAAGCACAAAGATGAATCTAATTTACTGCATGTTTTATATTATTGTTGTTTTGAAAGTACAAGAAAATAGCTGTTTCTACACAAGACTTTGAGGAGAAAGTATATGTATTAGATCTTTAAGCAAATGATCAGAAACATTTTTATCTGTAGCATGATTCTTCATCATTAAATTCAACCAAAAAAGCAAAAACATATGAAATATTTATTTCTTAAAATTTTGAAGTGTCTTTTTTCTCCCAACCTGACACTCGGAGAAAAATGTTTTCTCCCAGTGTCAGAAACTCTTGTTTTGTTATAACTGTGTAGGTTCTTTGAACTTTTCACACTGTAGCTATCTTACATGAGAATTCACTTCAATATATTTTCAGCCTCATAGCAATTCTGCAAAACCCAACATTTTACAATGCCTTCTGCCAAAATGCTGCAGACATGAGACAGAAAATAAAAAAGAAAACAGATGAATAAAAGTATACACTTCAAATCGCCTTCATTGAAAACAGAAGGCTAGAAAATAATTGGCTATTTTTTTCATAAATAGATATTTTTGATTAGATGAAGTGAGAACCTTTGTTGTTCATGGCCCTATTATTATTTATATAGTCAAATAAGTTCCTGTTTTCAGAAACATGAAGCAAAAAATCAAAGCATTGTAACCTCCTGTGAAGATTCTGAAACAGCTGTATCTAAGTAAATATGCTATTACCTTCCAAGTGTCTGAAGTTGAATCTAGTCTTAACTTGGTACCAACATTTTAAATCCTGGACAGGTTGTTTCAAAGACGAAGTGAGAATAAAACTTAAGTCTATAAAATACTGCTCAGTCTTTAAAATGGAACAAATACTCAATACAAGTTCATTAATTTATAATTGCTATCATTAAACCCAAAATGAGCAAATTGCTAGTTACTAAAATATTTACGAAATATAGGATATATAGGTCTTAAAGCTTGCAATGTATTATCTTCATTTAGGGAAGCCTTTGTCAAACCCAAAGTCTGTCTATTTGCATTTAATATCATTTGAAATAGCAGAGTTGCTTTGATAAAATTAATGCAGATAATCGGTTATTTTTATCACTTGCTCAAGAAAATATCTTTGTTCTTGATTCCAAGCAAAATCTCACTTATCTTTATGACTTGTATTTAACATTTTATATTTTTACTTAGATACCTTTTCTTACTTTGGGTCAGCCTTTAGATTTATTATGCTGCTGCTGCTAAGTCACTTCAGTCGTATCCGATTTTGTGCGACCCCATAGATGGCAGCCTGCCAGACTCCCCCGTCCCTGGGATTCTCCAGCCAGGAATACTGGAGTGGGCTGCCATTTCCTTCTCCAATGCATGAAAGTGAAAAGTGAATGTGAAGTCGCTCAGCAGTGTCCAACTCTCAGTGACCCATGGACTGCAGCCCACCAGGCTCCTCCATCCATGGGATTTTCCAGGCAAGAGTACTGGAGAGGGGTGCCACTGCCTTCTCCATAGATTAATTATATCTTCCCCAAATTGATATCCTCAAGATTACATTTTTCTCTATTTGGACTCTTTCTCTATCTCTTGCCACATGTAAGTCAATCTACTTCAAAGATTTGTTGATGTTCCTTGACAGATGGATGGATAAAGAAGCTGTGGTACATATACGTAATGAGATATTACTCAGCATAAAAAGAAACACATTTGAGTCAGTTCTGATGAGGTAGATGAGCCTAGAACCTATCATACTGAGTGAAGTTAAGTTAGAAAGAGAAAGACAAACATCGTATATATACATATATATATGTAATCTAGAATGATGGTACTGATGAACCTATTTGCATGGCAGCAATGGGGATGCAGAGGGTGAGATAAGTTAAGACAGTAGCATGGAAATATATATATTACCATATGTAAAATAGACAGCTACTGGGAATTTGCTATTATGATGCAGGGAGGCAAACCCAAGCCTCTGTTCTGTGACAATCTAGAGAGATGGGATGGGGTGGGAGGTGGGAGGGAGGTTCAAGAAGGAGGGGAAATATGTATACCTATGCTGATTCATAATGATGTGTGGCAGAGACCAACACCATATTGTGAAGCAATTATCCTCCAATTAAAAATATTGTTTAAAAAAAAGATTTGTCTTTTTCTCTTTTAGAGAATGTGTCTAGTAGTCAAGGATAATCAGGTACATGTTTGTTTGCTCCATTCAATATTTTTAAGTAGTCCACAACTCAGCAGTGGCCACAGGACTGGAAAAGGTCAGTTTTCATTCCAATCCCAAAGAAAAGCAATGTCAAAGAATGTTCAAACCAGGGCACAACTGCATTCATCTCACACACTAGTAATGCTCAGAATTCTCCAGGCTAGGCTTCAACAGTACGTGAAACAAAAACTTCCAGATGTTCAAGCTGGATTTAGAAAAGGCAGAGGAACCAGAGATCAAATTGCCAATACCCAGTAGATCTTAGAAAAAAACAAGAGAATTACAGAAAAAAACATTTACTTCCACTTTATGGACCACGCTAAAGCCTTTGACTGTGTGGATTACAACAAACCATGGAAAATTCTGAGAGATGGGAATAGCACACCACTTTACCTGCCTCCTGAAGAAACCTCTTTGCAGATCAAAAAGCGACAGTTAGAACTGGTAACAGAACCATGGACTGGTTTTAAATTAGGAAAGGATTACATCAAAGCTGTATATTGTTACCCTACTTATTTAACTTATATGCAGAGTACAACATGTGAAATGTCAGAATGGATGAAGCACAAGCAGGAATCAAAGTTGTCAGGAGAAATATCAATAACCTCAGATATGCAAATAACACCACCTTTAAGGAACAAATTGAAGAGGAACTAAAGAGCCTCTGATGAAAGTGAAAGAGGAAAGTGAAAAGGCTGGCTTAAACCAACATTCAAAAAACAAAGATCATGGCATCCAGTCCCGTCACTTCATGGCAAATAGATGGAGAAACAATGAAAAGAGTGACAGACTGTTTTCTTGGGCTCCAAAATCACTGCAGATGGTGACTGCAGCCATGGAATTAAAAGACATTTGTTCCTTGGAAGGAAAGTTATGACCAAACTAGACAGCATATTAAAAATCAGACATTACTTTGCTGACAAAGGTCTATATAGTCAAAGCTATGACCTTTCTAGTAGTCATGTATGGATGTGAAAGTTGGACCATATTGAATGCTGAGCACTGAAGAACTGATTCTTTTAAACTATGGTGCTGAAGAAGACTCTTGAGAGTTCCTTGGACTGCAAGGAGATCAAACCAGTCAATCCTAAAGAAAATCAATCCTGAGTATGCTGAAGCTCCAATACTTTGGTCACCTGATGCGAGGAGCCAACGCATTTGAAAAGACCCTGATGCTGGGAAAGATTGAAGGCAGGAGGAGAAGGAGCTGGCAGAGGATAAGACGGTTGGATGGCATCACCGACTCAGTGGATGTGAATTTGAGCAGACTCCGGGAGATGGTAAAGGACAGGATAAGCCTGGTGTGCTGCAATCCATGGGTTGCAAAAATTCGGACACTACTGAGTGACTAAACAACAAATTCCTTTTTCTCAAGTAGTATTTTCAAAGCTTCATCCCTACCATTATATTCTTTCTTCAGCTGTTTTAAATATTTGTAGAGGAATACGTTTGCTATCAAAGAACGTGGTAGCATCAGTTAAACTTTTTTCAAGAATAATTTCTTTGGGTCTTTTTCAGAAAAGAAAAAAAAAATGTAACTGTTTACAATATGCACTGACTTGACATTTCCAAAATGGTGAAGCTTCTTTATTGTTTTCCTGTGCAATCATCTGCACAACAACGAAGTTTTCAAGTGCATTCTATTGTGTTTCAGTGGAATCAGCTAGTTCCATTTTCCATGTTTCATCACCTTTGAAATCTTCAAACAATTTGGCAAGTTCTTCTCTAAGATACAATTGAGATCTCATGTGTAAAGTATTTTAATTTGGCATTCCGTAGCTTGGTCATGTTCTTAAAAAATTCCGACTAAAGAGTTAGATTCTAAAGTTTGGGAGAGGGTAGGATGACTTCAGAAAGTAGTAGTAAAACGTATGCACTACCATATGTAAACAGACAGCCCATGGGAATTTTCTGTATGATGCAGGGGACCCAAGACTGGTGCTATGTAACAACCTAGAATGGTGAAATTGGGAATGACGTGGGCATATGTATACCTTTGGCTGATTTACTGTGATGTATGCCAGAAACCATCACAATATTGCAAAGTAATCATCCTCCAATTAAAAAAAAATTTTTAGAAAGACGCCATTTAAGTGACTTATCTCTAGATGATTTATGAAGCATTTCTAATTACTTCTAATTTTTTCTCCCTCAAAACTCATTTGCACCAGCAAGGTAAACCCAGTGTTAGTATCACAGTCCTCAGTAACAGCACAGTCCAACCACATGACTTCTTAAAATTCCAAATACAACTTCATCTAGGGAGAAAGCCATCTGAAATGCTCTTATCTCTAGGATCAAAGTAAGAAACACTTTTGATAAGAGTTATGTTTTTAAAAGTGAACTCCGTAGTAGACAGATTAAAAGATTTCCAAAGACAGTCTCTCCTGGACAAAGTACTAAGCAGAATGCTATGGGAGATGCCAGCTGCCACCACAGACCATCTTCCAGGTCTTCATCCAGGAAGCTTAGCAGGAGGATAAACATGCTCTGAACATTTTCTCAAGCAAGAACATAGTTGACTTTTTCCAGCAACCATGGGCATAGTTAAAAAAATAAATCAAACAATAACGTATTCCCATAAGAAAAGAAAATCAGAAGACTGCCAGTTTAAAAAAAGAATCTGTATTTGTCATTTTATAATTTACTCGATTTGTCCTTCTCAGTCTGAGCTTTTCAGTGGGAAGTAATGCCTGGACTCTACATAACAGAGGCAACATCAGCCCCCTAGCTGCAGTATTTTTAAACAATCTCATCCTTGTGCATTCTGAGGTTTCTAGTTTCATCTTCAGCATCTCTGCAATTTCCTCTTGGTTTCGCGTCTACTTCTACAATTCTGTTGTGAACAATTGCATTTGAATTACTCTCGCCTTCAGGTGACACACTGCACAGACTCTGCAAAACACGACAGCTGACATCCACGGCGCACTGCCAGCTTACAGCCCCCGATCCCTTTTCCAGAACAGACCTGTGTGTCCTCCCATCAGTCGGCCACATGCTTACCTAGACTCGGCTGTGCTCTCTCCACACAACTTTGCTTATGACAAGGGAGACTGATTTTGAATTTATGCAGTTCACTCAGGCATTTCTTAATCAAATGTGTGTTCTTGTGAAAACTTTTAAAAGACCTTATATACGTGAAGACCACCCATCAGACCTCCAAGATAAAGCAAACATTGAAAGAAATGAAAGGAAAAGTGCCTATACAATAGGGGAATTCAATATTCCACTTGCAATAATGACTATGCAACCAAACAGAAAATCAACACGGAAATGGAGGATTTGAAAAATATTATAGCTCATTAGAGCCAATAGACACATTCAGAACATTCTACCCAACAATAGCCAAACACACATTTTCCTCAAGTGCACATGGATTATACTAAAGGACAGGACTCCTGTGCCATGAAGTAAGTCCCAATAAATGTAAAAGTTTAAATCATAAAATTATTAGAAAAAATCATTTCTAATCACAGTGGAATGACACTCGAAATCAGCAGCACAATTATGTGGAAATTAAACAACACCCTCTAAATAGATCAAAGAAGAATTTACAGGAAAAGAAACCCAAAGGCAGCAGAAAATAGGAAATAGTAAAGATTAGAGCAGAGATAACAAAATAAGAGACTAGAAAGTCAATAGGGAAAAACAATAAAGGCAAGATTTGATTCTGTAGCCAATAAAACTGACTTTTAGCCAGATTGGAAAACCTCAGCAACAAAATAGTTTCAAACAGAATCTGAAATTTTAAAAAATTACCAATGATTTTACAAAAGGAAAAAGGATTATAAGAGAATGCTTTGATCAATCGTATGTCAAACAATTGAAAGCATGTCAAACAAGAAAAAAATACCATTAATCATTAGCAAGATACAAATAAAAACCATCACTGAGATACCCTACCAACATTAGGATGACTGTGACTGAAAATAAAATTAAAAAAAATAAAAGAGTAAAAATGGTTGGCTACAGTGCAGAGAATACTGAACCCATGAATGTGAACTGCAAATGCTGTGGAAACCAGTATGGTAGTTCCACAAACAACTGATGAAAACAGAATTATCTTATCCAGGAAGTCCACTTCTGAGTCTATACCCAAAAGAACACAGAAATGCAAACAGATATCTGAACAACCATGTTCATAGCAGAATTATTCACAATAGCCAAAAGATAGAAGAAACCAACTGCCCCTGATCAGAACAGCGTGGTACACACACAATGGAATAGTACCCAGCCTTTAAAGGACGTTCTGATGCACACTACAGCAGGTACCTTAAAGACCCTGTGCCACGTAAATAAGTCAATCCAACAGAATTTCTGTGATTCTACCTATACTGCATGTCTAAAGTAGTCCACTTCACAGAGACAAACAGTAGAATGGTGGCTGCCAGGGGCTAGGAGGAGAGAGGAATAGAAAGTTATTGTTTAGAGTGGGAAGAAGAAAAAGTTCTGGAGATGGATGTTAGTGATGGCTGTACAACAATATCAATGCAATTTAGTAACACTGAGCTCGACACTTACTGTTATAATGGTAAATTTTATATTATGTGTATTTTACCACAATAAAACAAAGAAGGAAAAAGCATTTATGCATATATACATAAATATATAGGATGCACCACTTTCTTTTCATTTCTTTAGCATTTGCTTTTATTAAGCCCATATTCTTACAAAATTAATATTACATAAAAATTTTAAAAAAGGCATGTTGGAGTTAGAGACACCTCCAGGAAAATCTTAATATTGCTGATTACTTGTTCACCATCTCTGAGGCATTTTCATTATCATAATAAATTATATCATTATATAATTATCTATAATTCTATCACACAACTATAATTCTAACTAAATGAACACTTCTTAAGCAAGTACAATACTCCAGGGGCTGTGCATAAGAAAAAGATATTTTACTTTACTGGCTTTGTCCCTTTTTAATTTTGGGAGGACTGTTTGCCTTCTTTATCTTTTGAAGCTGAAAAAACTTCCTCTTATAAACTTTCTCTAAACTTTTCCTCTCCTGTACCAACTTTATGAACCTTAGAAGTTTTTGCAAATATCATAACATCCTATTAAAAAAAATCAGGAGAGGAGCCATTATACTAATTCTTATCTCATTTATTTAAAAAATTCCCAAGGTATTTATATTTATGGGACTCAAAACAGACATCCTGTTAAACTGTTTGAGAAAACATAAAGAGAGAAACACAAAAGCTTGAAGGCGAATAGTGAGAGAACTTCAAAACATGTATAATGTATTTTGATGAGGAGAATCAAAGGATCCCAGACTTAATCACATGCAGGACTTTAAAGTCTAATTATAGCAGTCCATCATCTGGAGCCAAAGGCCAGAAAACTAATTCTTACTCATAAATGCAACTGAATTGAAGCTCATTTTGTGCAAGTGTCATCTGAGCTTCATGGAGCCATGGCTGTTTCAGCCCTTCCCTGATTTTCTTTGTTGGCAAAATTCTACTGGAATATAAAACAAATTTCAGAGCTTGTCAATTAGAAATTCTCTAATGCATTTCAGAAAGGGACGAACTTCTGACCTAAAGCAATTTCAATCCGTAAAATTACACTCAATAACCAGATTAGGCTGGTAAGGGAGCATAGTACTGGTAAATGGAGTCCTCAAAAATAGTCATACAGCATGGATGGATGGATAGACAGATAGATAGATGGGTATTTTTCTCTAGAAATTAAAAATGTTTGTTTTTGTTACAATATATAGAAAACTAAAAGAAAAAATATATATACAAACATTAAAGGAACTCAAAATTAATCTGAAAATTCATAAAAAACAATAATGTACAAGTTTCATTAGTAAGAGAAAAAATTATAAACTGAAATAACTATTTGAGGTAATAATCTAATTTTGAGGTCAGTGGTCTAAATGCTGAAAAACAGTCACCAAACATGAAACCTGACTAAACAAGGAATTTTTCACTGTTTTTAGTGAATACACTAGGTTGACAATGAAGAAAATAACATACAAACTGACACTGAACCTTTGGTTTGTTTAGTTCATGGGCATTTCAAGGAACTGTTTCTGGTGCATTTTTTAAAACTGATATGTCTCATCTGCTTAAGCAATGCTTGACAAATACTGGGCACCTAATAAGCATTTGTCAGTAAGTTTGTGTCTGGATGTGGTCGTGACAGCACTTCAGTTACAAACAAAATGGGTGACTTTTTGCTCATTGGTAACAGCACCCCTATCAGTCCCTGAAAGTGGAAATCATTGTTCACTGGGCTCCACATTGTTCTCATACTGTAATAATCAACTACTGCATCAACAATAAGATGTCTTTGTGGAAAGAGATGCTAACATCTTCCTGTTCTAAAGTATCTGAATTTCAGATTATCTTCCAACTAGTTCTAGAAATAAAGTCACGTATAAAGTTCCCACTAGAACCTGGGAAGACCCAGAAGCCCCCGGGAAAGGGTGAATTTCTGAGAGCTCCTTTCAGAAACTGCTGATATTCTATACATTCAGCTAAGAGTCACAGACTCTCAGAGCTGAGAAGCATTTCTATCAGAAAAAGTTGTGATTATGCTTTCTGATAACATTAAATTCCTTTCAGAAGATGCAATAAAAAATAAGCAGTTGATCATCATTATCTTAGTGTTTAGATAATAACTGTAGGTGATAAACCTTTGGGGAGGGACACTTTTTTCAGTGCCCTTTTGTGTATTTGGCATTTTTTTTTTTTTAAACTGGGAATCAATCATGTAATTTTTTTTTTTTTTACAAATATGCTGCAGATAAGCCTAGCAACAAAGTTTTGCTACAACTGAGCACAAGCCATGAAAGCAGTAAGGACACATTGAACTTAGCAGGTTATAGGACATAGGTGTTCTGCATTTATAACCACTTGTCGAGAACAGAAAGTGTGAAGAGTAGACTAGTGTAGCATGAAAACGATTCCAAAGCAAGGCTGCCTCCATGCCAGTACGTACCTTGCCCCAGGTGTGTGTGAGCGGTGCTTAACCACGCTGAAATAATCTCTACAGCCTTGTTTCCTGTTTTTGTGAGCCCTTGAAAAGGATATGTTACTTTGATTTTCACTTAAATGTCTATTTTTTTATTTCTCATTTCCTTATTCTTCTAAAACAAAGTTGCAGTAGTTAATTGCTGCTGCTGTTGCCAAGTCGCTTCAGTCGTGTCCAACCCTGTGTGACCCCATAGACGGCAGCCCATCAGGCTCCCCCGTCCCTGGGATTCTCCAGGCAAGAACACTGGAGTGGGTTGCCATTTCCTTCTCCAATGCGTGAAAGTGAAAAGTGAAAGTGAAGTCACTTAGTCGTGTCCCAACTCTTTGCGACTGCATGGACTGCAGCCTACAAGGCTCCTCCGTCACATATCTATGATTCCCATTTACTTAATTCAGTGGAATGAACAATACAATAAGTTGTATATTCATACCTGTCACTGTATCTGTTTATCATTTTTTTAAAAACAGATTATATTTGATGTTATGCTGCTCGTGTGCAATTTTCTATACATACTGGATATTATTGTTTTGACTTTAGCTGCCTTGTTTTATGCATATCCATAATAAGACTAAAACAAAGAAATAACTCTTTTTAAATGAAGAATGAGTGAGATGTAGCAAATACCCCTTGAGAAAAGGGCATGATTTAAAATGGCAAAATAACTTTTATTCTCATATTGATGGACTTTGGTAAGCACCCTTGCCCAGGGCTAGGCAACTTCAGGACAGTATACTATTTTTCTTTTTTTTTAATTATGAAAGTCAAATTAACTTCTGTCCTATGGTACACGGTGGACTGCCTACATTGTCCCAAAGCCTTCTTTTAAGATTGCTTCAGGCCTCAAACTTGAGTTAATGGCACCTTGTAGAGCAGCAGCTCCGGGCTCTGATAGGGTTGATAATTTTGCCTGAGCAAGAATTCACACGGTGGCAGACCATGAGGATATAGGGTTTTGGAAATGCCTCAAAAGCTGTGGCACTGTGCAGCCTCACAATAGGAAGAATGCTGATCTGAGACATTTCATTTGATTAGAAAGAAAAGATTAGCTTAGAAAATACAACTTGGGGCTACTTACATGAAACATATTTACAAAATTTTTTCAATAAAATAAGCAAAAATGTCTAAATAATCTCAATAGAATTAAAATGTTTCTCCCTAAGAGAAATAAAAATTATCAGTTTGGACCACAGATAAGGAAGAAAGGGAAAGATCAAAGTTTTAGAGATATATATCATCAAGGAGAAGCCTCCAGAAGATTTCTTCTACCCTCAGCACAAAGTGAGTTTTCATAAAGAATTAAGCCAAGTGACCTTACTAGACAACTCTCTTTGTCTGGGTCCAGGGCATAAAAACATAATTGAAATAGACTAATATAACTCCTCCATGTATTAATGAAGAAATGAGGTCAGTAACTACGGCTATGGGCCAAATCAAGCCCTCTCTTTTTCACAAATAAAGGTTTATTAGAAAACAGTCATGCTCATTCACGTGCATGTTATCTAGTCTATGGCAACTTTTATGACACAATTAAATAGTCACAGTAGAGGTTATACTTAAGGCCTACAAGCCTAAAATATGCATGATCTAATACTTTATAGAAAAAAACATTGATCTCTGAGCTCAAACCTTAGGAAAATGTTCTTGACAAAAATGAGTCTGGAAATTTCTTAAGTGTTCTTGAGGAAAATAAAACTAAGATGTACTGAATAATGATGCTAAATCATGGGATACATTTATTTCATGTGTGCCTTTAAAAAGTCTATGAGATAGGTGCCATCCATACAATAGGTACAAATGCAATACAATAGGTACAAATACACAAACTGAGGGTCGGCTTCTACACAATGGTGCCTTGTCTGGGGTCCCTTCACACTGCTGTGGGGATTGTACATTACTTATGTGTATCGCATTTTGAAAGTGTCATTGGTCCCCAGACGTGATGCATTTATAGATTTATGACAAGTATCTGATAGATAGCACTAGTATATATGTTACAACAAAACCAGCATTAACAATTGCAATGAGATAGGATGTGCTTATTTTGAACTCACATGGAGATGCCAACTGGGCTATTGATAATGATTCATAATGTAGTATTATATCAATACCAAACTGAAATAACACATTAGCATATTCGGTTGAGATGAGAAACCAAATAAACAAAACATGAATGAAGATGTGAATTAGCAGCAAGCATGGTATGTGTTTTGGGTTTCTACCGTAGCCCCCACAGTAAAATGGCATCAGAGCATTAAGTTATAAATGAACATTGGGAGAATGAAAAGACAGCCTCATAATTTGCCACATAAAGCTGTTACCTATTCTTTATGGAGGCTGCTTTTGTATATACCGTGATTCTTGTGGTGCTATTAAATTGCAAATTTTGTAGCAACATTAATAACTGAGAATTTCTGTGAAATACAAGCATCTCACATAGAGATGGTACCCTTTTGATGTTAAAGGAATATGCCTTCCTTACATTTTAATATTTAGATTATATGACTCAGCTTTAAACATAATATATAGACCAAATATCTCCAGTAAAGAAAAATCTTTGGAAAGGGTATCTGTACTTGCAAAGTAAGGCCAATCTTGTCATTTGGTTCACTTTTAAGATCATTATATTTTACTACTAACAGTAGCATTTTCACAAATTCTAATGAAAAAAAATCTGGACCATTTATATTAGTCTAATTCTAATATACACATGCATTTACATGCATATTACTAAAATGATTTCTAACTGAATATTTAACTTTATATTTTTAGAATATTTTTCTTTAGTAAATTTAAAAATACTGTTATAGTGATAAATGGGCTCCTGGGGGCTCAGACAGTATCTGCCTACAATTCAGGAGAACTGGGTTTGACCTATGGCAGAAGGGAGTGGCTACCCACTCCATTATTCTTGCCTGGAGAATTCCATGGACAGAGGAGCCTGGTAGACTACAGTCAATGGGATTGCAAAGAATCAGACACAGCTGAGTGATTAACACTTTCACTTCACTTTTCATAGTGATAAACACATTTTAAGAATACTTGTGGTATATTTCAGAAATAGGTACAAAATATCACAAAGGAAGAAGATTTATTTAAACTGGGAAATTTCACAGTGGGGTTGATATCTCAACAGAGTTTTAGAAAATAGGTAGGATTCAGACTGATAGAGTGGGGAAAAAGGCAAATGTATCTCAGGCAGAAAGCTGTTGAGAAGATAACTAGACAGGCATTCCCAGTAGGCATGAGGGAAGAGGAGTCTTAGAGAAATCGGCCCAAGGATGAACATTGGAACCCATTTCTGTGAAGAAACCAAAACCAACTTGTGTGTGTAAGATCACGACGGGTGAGGGTGTTGAAAAGAAGAAACAAAGAAATGCAGAATATTTGGGCACTATCCATGTTAGAGAGCAAGAAAAACAGCATGTGAAGAAGTAGAAGTATGAAGCATGTTGTCAGAGAAGACTACAGAAGTTATGAGTGGAATAGGCAACCTGCTGCAGAGGAGCAAAAGAGAAGGTGGGATGTGAGAGGGTGATGGAATCTGTCAGCTGCAAAGTTAAAAACCACATCATTAGGGAAGCAGTTTCAACAGAGGGCCAGTTCACAGAGACAGGAGCAAAGAGTGAGGAGCGGAGACAGCACAGGCACACACCTGTCCCTCGATGGTTTGTAGCAAGCTCAGAAACGAGGGTCTAGGAAAATGTAAGCGTTCTTAAAGTTATCGTTTAGTGTACGTGTATGTGTGTACTTGTGCTTAATCTGAGGATAGGTGAAATCAGATCATGCTTCAGTTACTTGAAATTAAAGATACGAGACTGAAGAGAGTTGATTGTTAGAAGATACACACACACACACACACACACACACACACACACAGACAATGAAGAATATACTTGCTTAGTTTGAATGTATAAGAAAAAGCAGATAAACCAAAAAGAAGAGCATACTGGTAGGCTGCCATCTCTGGGGTCACACAGAGTCGGACACGACTGAAGTGACTTAGCAGCAGCAGCAGCACTGGTCAAAATGTAATGGAAATTGAAGGGTTCTTTGAAACACACCTGCTCTCTGGAAGGAATAAATCGAGTGCCATATACACAGTTGTGTGTGTGTGTGCGCGTGCGTGTGCTCAGTTGTGTTCGACTCTTTGAGACCCCATGGACTACAATGTAGACCACCATGCTCCTCTGTCTGTGGAACTTTCCAGACAGAGAACACTGGGGAGGGTAGCCATTTCCTTTCCAAGGGATCCTCTAGGGCCAGTGGTCAAAGTTGTGTCTCTAGTGTCTCCTGTATTAGCAGGCAGGTTCTTTACCACTGCACCACCTACAGATAACTGAGAATCACAGGATTCGCTTCCAAGATTATCTACAGGACCTAGAATATCTTGGTATATAAGCTGGTTCTTTTGTTAGGATTAAGGAATTCAGCAAGATCTTACGTATAAATATTTAAGTTAAGAAGACATTTGAGACCTATTAAGAAGCTATTTTAAATTATCTTTCTAAGACATGAAACTTTACCAGAGTGAGCATCTTTGAAAAATTTCAGAATTGAAAAAAAAAAAGTCTAACCACCTCACCCAAAGTTGTTTAAAAAAAAAAAAGTCTCTTTGAGAGTGAACCAGAAAAGGGAAAATCTTTGAACACAAGTCAATTTTTCAAAGAAAAGATATTAACAGTAAATTGGACACTCACAGGCCCAGCTACTTCTGAAACATTTTACTGGAGTAAGGAAGCTTCCTGTCACTAGTAGCATACTTCTCACTTCAGTCTCCACAAACCCCCATCTTTATCTGGAACTGTGTATTCTGTACCATTTTAACCTATACAACATCGCGTCCCTTCGGACAAACAAGCATTATCAAATTTCTTGGCTTACTTACTTTTGAAAATGAGGTCACTTTAATTCTAGGTCAAGGAAAACACAGACTTTCAATCCATAAAGGAAGAGCTCCAGGACTTTTGTAGGAGACCACACACACTCATTCTCAATTGTATTATTCTGCCTTTGTAGTACTTCTAACAACAATCTTTCAGCTTTGGAATCCTTGCTTCTAAGCAGATCACATTTCAAGGCAATTCACTCCAGTTTAGGAAGTTGCAATCAGCAGAAAGCCCCCAAGGCATTGGAGGTAGGAAGAAACAGGGAAGCTGAGAAGGGCCCCCTCTAGGAAGAAAGATCTGAGAGTCCACAGGCTGTCTAGATTCTTTTAACCCTGAGGCCTTCATTGGCCTGCAGAGTTTGAGCTCTGTACTGAAACACTGAGCCTCTGCCCAAGTCTGCTTGATTCTGCTGGCTCTCAATAGGTGCTCACAGATATCTCAGCTACTAAGTGCAAAGAGGAGGGAAAAGAGGGGACCAAGTTCCTCCAATCTTCCAGGCATAAACAGCAGAGGAAAATTAGGTAAATCTCATAGCCAGTTCAAATTTGGAATACAGTAGAATTGTATCTTACATGCTCTGTTTTTATGATTCATCGGGGCCTGTGAATTATCAGAATGCACGGTACATTTGTGGCCATTGCATAGAACGTGGAGCATAATTTTATCATTTAAAATTGCATAAATTTATAGCTGTATCTCTTACTTTATGACATATTTTCAGTCATGTCTATGATTTATTTGCTGCTTGGTCTACCATATAATGTCAAATTGCAACATTGTTCCCGTGAGGGAACATAAAACCTTTATAACAGTCTGTTTTACACTCAGGTTTCTAAGAGTACGTTGTGGTGACAAGTTGGTACTTGCCACAGCAGTTTTATGAACTCTCCTTGGCATTAGATTTATGGCTAAAGAATAAAATGCCCCTTGTGAATATTTAGCAGTTTATGCAAACCAAATTTTAAAATGTTGAGAGACATACTGTGTTTAAACTTAACCTTCAAATCTCTGTTTTAGGACCTCTCTGATCTCCTGGCCTGAAGGTAATTAGTTTCCTAAAGATGTTATGTGTCTTATTCATTTGACACCTAAATGTAACCTGCCTTGTATTGCTATTGTACTTGCTGAGGCTTTCTTTAGAAGGCCCTCAATACAGTATTATTTACATGGGGAGACTATAGGTAGTTAGAATGAATTAAAAAACATTCATTATATTGCTTTTAGAAAAGGCAATTTACCTCCTCCCCACACAAACACACACGAATTACAACTTCTTTAAAAAAAACATGGTGACGTAACCCTCAATTTGTTCTGATTTCATTACATTTGCAGGCTCACAAAAGAAAGTAAAATCACTTAGCAAAATAATGAACTTGACATATGAAGAAAAAGTTTAAAAATATTAATTACAAGGACCACTATAATAGGACATGATTTTAAATACTTTAGAGACATTTATTATAGTAAGCCTTACTTATTTTTATATGGAAAATTAAGGTATTTAGAAGACTTCAGGCACAAAACATGCTAAATTACTTATTAAATTACTAAAGTGCTATTAATGCAAATATTTATATTTAAGACATATGTCCTTTCATAACATTAAGGTATAATACCAACTGTAAAGAAGTTTTGCCAGCAAATGTCTAAGAAAGAAAGTGAAGTCACCCAGTCATGTCTGACGCTTTGCAACACCATGGACAATAGCCTGTACCAGGCTCCTCCGTCCATGGGATTTTCTAGGCAAGAGTACTGTAGACAGAAGCTTTACCATCTGAGCCAAAAGGGAAGTAGATGCAGATGTCTAAAGGTCTTCCCTAATTTTATATAAAAATAAAGTAAAAAAAAAAGGCCAAAGTTAGTAGAAGGAAAGAAATAATAAATATAGCACAAAACATGCTAAATTACTTATTAAATTACTAAAGTGCTATTAATGCAAATATTTATATTTAAGACATATGTCCTTTCATAACATTAAGGTATAATACCAACTGTAAAGAAGTTTTGCCAGCAAATGTCTAAGAAAGAAAGAAAGTGAAGTCGCTCAGTCATGTCTGACGCTTTGCAACACCATGGACAATAGCCTGTACCAGGCTCCTCCGTCCATGGGATTTTCTAGGCAAGAGTATTGTAGACAGAAGCTTTACCATCTGAGCCAAAAGGGAAGTAGATGCAGATGTCTAAAGGTCTTCCCTAATTTTATATAAAAATAAAATAAAAAAAAAAGGCCAAAGTTAGTAGAAGGAAAGAAATAATAAATATCAGAGTGGAAATAAATGACATAGAGATTAAAAAAATAAAAAGATCAAGAAAAATAAGAGATGGTTCTCTGAGAAGGTAAACAAAATTGGAAGTTTTAGCCAGACTCAAGAGAAAAAGAACAGGACAAATTAAATACAACCAGAAATGAAAGAGAGGAGATTCAACCCACACCATAGAAATACAAAGGACCATAACAGGTTATTACACACAATTTTGTCCCAGCAAATTGGACAAGCTAGAAGAAAAAGGTTAAAAAGCAGAGACATTACTTTGCCTCAAAGGTCCATATAGTTAAAGCTATGGTTTTTTCCAGTAGTCATGTATGAATGTGACAGTTGGACCATAAAGAAGACTGAACTACAAAAAACTGATGCTTCTGAACTGTGGTGCTAGAGAAGATTTTTGAGAGTCCCTTGGACTGCAAGATCAAACCAGTTACTTCTAAAGGAAATCAGTCCTGAATATTCATTGGAAGGACTGATGCTCAAGCTGAAGCTCTAATGTTTTGGCCACTTGATAACAAGAGACAACTCATTAGAAAAGATCTTGATGCTGGAAAGACAGGAGGAGAAGGGGACAATAGAGGATGAGATGATTAGATGGTATCATTGACTCAATGGACATGAGTTTGAGCAAGCTACAGGACATGGAAAGGGAAGCCTGGCATGCTGCAGTCTATGGGTTGCAAAGAGCTGGACATGACTGAGAGACTGAACAACAACAAAGAAGAAACAGATAAATTCCTAATAGCATACAATCTTCCAAGACTGAATCAGGAAGAGACAAAAATTTTGAACAGACTGATCACTAGTAATGAAATTGACTCGGTAATTAAAAAAAAAAAA
>SJYC01000503.1:0-51531 GCA_006408675.1 Madoqua kirkii
CTATAAGATCAGAAATAAGAGAAGGATGCTTATTATCACCACTTTTATTGAACATAGCACTGGAAATTCTAATCACAACACTCAGGTAAGATTAAAAGCATCCAAAATGGAAAAGAAGTGAAATTGTCAACTATTTGCAGATGACATGATATTACATACATAAAGATGCCACCAAAAACTATCAGAACTGATCAGTGAGACTCAGTAAACCTACAAGATACAAAATCAATATACACAAATCTGTTGCATTTCTATACATGAATAACAAACTATAAGAGAAATTAAGAAAGCAATTCTATTTTCATCTAAAAAAATAAAGTATCTAGGAACACATTTAACCTAGGAAATAAAAGACATATCTATACATCAGTGTATAAGACACTCTCGAAGACACTGAACAAGACACAAAGAAATGGAAAGATATATAATGCTCATGGATTGGAAGAAATAATGTTATTAAAATATCCATACTCCTCAGAGCAACTTAGATTCAATGCAATTCCTATCAAACTATCAAGGGTATTTTTGGCACAACTGGAGCAAAGAATCCTAAAATTTGTATGGAACCACAAATCACCCCAGAAAGCTGAAGCTTCTTTGAGGCTGGGATGTGTAATGACATGGATCTACCATTAGAGTGTTCTGAACAAGTTTCACTGCTTTAGAAATCCTTCGTGCTTAATCTACTCACCCCTCCCTCCAAAGCCTTGCTTCTACTGCACCCACCAAATTTAGATAAGTTGTGTTTACATTTAGTTCAAAATATTTTCAAACATCTCCTGTGATTTCTCTTTTGACCTATGAATAATTTAGAAATATACTCTTTTGAGTTTTGCATGTTGGAATTTTCCAGTTATATTTCTTTGATTGATTTCTAGCTGAAGTCCATTGAGATCTGAGAGCAGACATTTTATATTTTTGTTCATTTTCACTTGTGAAGATGTGTTTTATGGCCCAGAATATGGCCTATCTTAGTGAATACTGCATATGACTTTGAAAAAAAAAATGTATCCTCTTGTTGGATGAAGTAGCATATAGATGCCATTTATATCCAGATGATTGGTGGTGGTATTGAGTTCAGCTATGCCTTACTGGTTTTCTACTTTCTGGATCTGACCATTTCTGAAAGACGGTAATGAAATCTTCAATTCTAACAGTAAATTAATCTCTTACCCCTTACATTTCTATCAGTGTTTGCTTCTTGTAGCTTGAGGCTCTTTCAATAGGCACATACACATTACAATTGCTACCTTTTGTTGGAGAACTGACCTTTTTATCATTACATAATATGCTCTTTTTATCCTTTACTTTTAAGTCTGCTTTTTCTTAATATAGCTATTCTTGCTTATTGTCTGATCAGTGTTAGCACAGAATATTTTTCTCCATCAATTTACCTTTAGTCAAAAGTGTCTTTATATTTAAAGTAGGTTTTTTAGACTTGGGTCATGTTTTCTGATCCTCTCTGACAATCCGTCTTTTAACTGGTACATTTAGACCATTGGTATTTAAAATTATTACCGGTATGGTTGGATTAATATTGACTATTTTTGCTACTATTTTCTATTTATTGTGCTTGTTTGTTATTCCAATTTTCATCTCCCACTCTTTTTCTGTCTTATATGCTTTTACTTAACATTTATACGATCAATTTTTTTTTTCCTTCTTTGGCATGAACACATAGAGATGAAAGGGGCCCGTAGATACAGGAGGTCCAAGTGCCCACTTTCAAGTGACGGAGTGAGGCCTCGGAAGAAACCAAACCTACTGACACCCTGACGTTAGATTTCTGGTCTCCACAACTGTGAGAAAATAAATTTCTGTTGTTTAAGCTCCCAGCCTGTAATACTCTGTTACATCAGCCATTAAAATTAGCAGAGTAGGTATACCATAGGAAGAAAATAGTTGGAGGATTCACTCTAAGCAATGACATACACTTAAATTCTCTTAAAAATGAGGGAAGAACAAAGATATTCTCAAAGACTCAAGCAGTCAGTAAATGAGAAACAAATATATATTTAAAAACTAAAGTATATGCTTCTGGCAGAAAGAAAATTATTCCATGTGGAAATATGGAAATTCAAGAAGCAGCGAAATAACCTGAAAATGGTAGCAATTATGGATAAAATAGAAACTTCCTCTGCTAAACAACAATTGCAAGTTCCTATAAAGCCCAACAGTATGTACCTCAGTAGACATATTCATGATAATGCAAAAGTTAAGAAAGGCATAAATAGAGCTTAATGGTTTGAAGGTACTACTGGTATTGTGGAAAGTGGTAAAAACAGTAATTTACTTTAGATTCAATACATTAAAATCATGCTCTAATCTTTATGGTAGGTGGTAAAAGGACAGTAAAAGGATGAATGAAATAGTAAAATAGTAGAATGCAAATGAAATACTAAAACATATTCATAGTTAATCAAATGAAGCAACAAGTGATGGGTCAAAGAGAAAAGATAAAATAAAATGAGTGGTATCAGTTATACTAATAAATGGAAACAAATGAAATATGCCAAATAAAGCATAAGGAACATCAGCATTGGGAAAAATTAAAAAACATTTTGTTGCTTAAAAAAACAAAAATGGAAAAAAAAATATTGACTCTAAAGGTTGAAAATAAGGAACTAGAAAGAGGAATTCCATGAAACTATTAACAAAATAAAATGGATCTATCTAGACTAATAATCATAAATTCAAATTAAGCAGAAAAAAGTAATTATTAGAGAAAAAGAAACATTTCACTTGTTAAACAGGTACAGCTGAATGATTGTACTGATGACCTCAACTGGGCACCTCTCCCTGTATCCATGGCTTTTGAAATTTACTGAACTACATAATTGGAGTATATTTTCTTACTCCTCTACTTTGTGCCTGCTAATGCTACTTTTTTTGGTGAAAAAAAAAAAAAGAAAGATGGCCAGACTGACTGACTGACATCAAGGAGGGGCTTGAAGAAGTACCTGTTGGTACAATTTTCTCTCACTTAGAATTCCATGAAACTATTAACAAAGTAAAATGGATCTATCTAGACTAATAATCATAAATTCAAATTAAGCAGAAAAAAGTAATTATTAGAGAAAAAGAAACATTTCACTTGTTAAACAGGTACAGCTGAATGATTGTACTGATGACCTCAACTGGGCACCTCTCCCTGTATCCATGGCTTTTGAAATTCACTGAACTACATAATTGGAGTATATTTTCTTACTCCTCTACTTTGTGCCTGCTAATGCTACTTTTTTTGGTGAAAAAAAAAAAAAAAGATGGCCAGACTGACTGACTGACATCAAGGAGGGGCTTGAAGAAGTACCTGTTGGTACAATTTTCTCTCACTTCTCTGTAGTAACCATGAGAATGTGTCCAAGATATCCTTTTGTAAGGATTTTAGAGACAAATGGGTTAATCCAATCAAGCCTGTCATAGAAAAGTCAACAGACAACTTCCAGAAATAGGGAAATGTGAAGGAACAGAAAGGAAAAAGAATCTACAGAGTCAATGAGCTAATATTCTCTGATTGGAATCAGAAGTTAACCTGAAAGAGAGCAGGAGAATCACTCAGGTAACTAGTTGACACACAGGATATAATACATCATTTTTTAAGCACATTATGTTTGGAGATGATTTGTTATCCATCATTATTGTATAAAACAGATACAAGACAAGTTCACTCATGCGACTGTCATAGAAGGTTTGCTGGAAGGTTGGGATTGACTGCCAACAGTCAAGCAGTCCTCCCTAGCTTGATGGTCTGAGGGTGGTCAGACTACTATTTATATGTTGACTCAGAGCTGGGTTGGGAAGATCTTCTGTAGGAGGAAATGGCAACCCACTCTAGTATTCTTGCCTGGAAAATTCCAAGGACAGAAGAGCCTGGTGGGCTACAGTCCATGGGGTCACAAAAAGTCAGACACAGTGGAGTGACAAACACTTTCTTTCCCATTCAGAGCTCAAAAGGAGAGGACTTCAAGAAGCTCCAAGAGAAGCTGCAATGTTTTCTATTCTTTTAAGCTCCAGAACTTCACTTCTGATGTAGGCTGTTAGTCAAGGAATTCATCTAGGCCAGACCTGGATGACAATTAGGGAGGGAGACAATTAGACACAATTTGTCAACAGGAGAGTGAGGCAAGAATTGCACGCCACTGTTAACCTACACATTGGATGTGATCAAGCAGAGATGGCAAGAGTGAACATCAACATCTTAAATCAGTGAACTGAAATGGATGGGAATGGGCAAATTTCATTCAGATGACCATTATATCTACTACTGTGGAAAATAATCCATTAAAAGAAATGGAGTAGCCCTCATAGTCACTAAAAGAGCCCAAAATGTAGTACCTGAGTGCAATCTCAAAAACTAAAGTGACCACACCATCTTGGTTATGCAGGTCATTAAGATCTTTTCTTGGAGAAAGAAATGGCAACCTACTCCAGTATTCTTGCCTGGAAAATCCCAGGGACAGAGGAGCCTGGTGGGCTGCCGCCTACGGGGTCGCACAGAGTGGGACACGACTGAAGCTGAAGTTGAATGGTTCTGTGAAGACCAACAAGACCTTCTAAAACCAAAACCAACACACACACACACAAAAGTCCTTTTCATCTTAGTGGATTGGAATGCAAAAATAGGAAGCCAAAGCATACTAACAGGCAAGTTTAACCTCAGAGTACAAAATGAAGCAGGCCAAAGGCTAATAGAATTTTATCAAGAGAGTGCACTGGTCATAGCGAACACCTTTTTCCAACAACACAAGAGAAACTCTACCCATGGACTTCACCAAATGATGAATACCAAAATCAGATTAAATATACTCTTTGCAGCCAAAGATGGAGAAGCTCTGTACATCCAGCAAAAACAAGCCCTGGAGTTGACTGTGGCTCAGATCATGAGCTCCTTAATGCAAAATTCAGATTTAAATTGATGAAAGTAGGGAAAAAACATTAAGCCATTCAGGTATCACCTAAATCAAATCCCTTATGAGTATAGAGTGATGAATTCAAGGGATTAGATCTGGTGGCTCAGAGGTTAAAGCAGCTGCCTCCAAAGCGAGAGACCTGGGTTCGATCCCTGAGTTGGGAAGATCCCCTGGAGAAGGAAACGGCAATCCACTCCAGTATTCTTGCCTGGAGAATCCCATGGATGGAGAAGCCTAGTAGGTTACAGTCCATGGGGTTGCAGAGAGTCGGACACGACTGAGCAACTTCACCTCACCTCACCTCACCTCACAGAGACTGCTTCAAGAATTATGGACAGAAGTTCATGACATTATACAGGAAGCAGTGACCAAAACCATCCCAAAGAAATAGAAATGCAAAAAGGCAAAGGGGTTGTCTGAGGGCTTTTACAAATAGCTGAGGAAAGGAGAGAAGCAAAAAGCAAAGGAGAAAGGGAAAGATATTCCCAACTGAATACAGAGTTACAGAGAACAGCAAGGAGAGATAAAAAGGCTTTCTTAATAAATAATGCAAAGTAGAGGAAAACAATAGAACTGGAAAGACTAGAGATCTCCTCAAGAAAAGTGGAGAGATAAAGAGAACATTTCATGCAAAGATGGGCACAATAAAGGACAGAAAAGGTAAGGACCTAACAGAAACAGAAGAGATTAAGGAGAGATGGCAAGAATACACAGAAAAACTATACAAGAAAGGTCTTGCTGCTGCTAAGTCGCTTCAGTTGTGTCCTACTCTGTACAACCCCATAGACGGCAACCCACCAGGCTCCTCTGTCCCTGGGATTCTCCAGGCAAAATTACTGGAGTGGGTTGCCATTTCCTTCTCCCAGGAAAGGTCTTAATGACCTGAATAACCAAGATGGTGTGATCACTCACCAGAGCCGGACATCCTAGAGTGTAAAGTCAAATAGGCCTTAGAACTAATTACTATGAACAAAGCTAACCAGAGGTGATGAAATTCCAGCTGAGCTATTTAAAATCCTAAAAGATGATGCTGTGAAAGTGCTGCACTCAATATGCCAGCAAATTTGAAAAACTCAGCAGTGGCCACAGGATAGTAAAAGATCAGTTTTCATTCAACCTTAAAGTAGGGCAATGTCAAAGAATGTTCAAACCACCATACAATGGTGCTCATTTAGCATGTTAGTAAAGTTATGCTCAAAACCCTTCAAGCTAGGCTTCAACATTACATGAACCTAGAACTTTCAGATGTACAAACTAGGTTTAGAAAAGGCAGAGGAATCAAACATCAAATTGCCAACATTTGTTGGATCATAGAGAAAGAAAGGGAATTCCAGAAAAACATCTACTTCTGCTACACTGACTATGCTAAAGCTTTTGACTGTGTGGATCACACCAAACTGTGGAAAATTCTTAAAGAGATGGGAATACTAAATCACCTTACCTGTCTCCTGAGAAACCTGTATGCAGGTCAAGAAGCAACAGTTAGAAACAGACATGGAAGAACAAACTGGTTCAAAATTGGGAAAGGAGTACATCAAGGCTGTATATTGTCACCCTGATTATTTAACTTATACGCAGAGTACATCATACAAAAGGCCGTCTGGATGAATCACAGGCTAGAATCAAGATACCTGAGAGAAATATCAACAATCTCCAATATGCAGATAATATCACTCGAATGGGAGATATTGAAGAGGAACTAAAGAGCCTCTTGATGAGAGTGAAAAAGGACAGTGAAAAACATGGCTTAAATGTTGACATTTAAAAAGCTAAGATCATGGCATCTAGTCTCATCACTTCATGGCAAATAGAAGGGAAAAAGAGGAAGCAGTGACTGATTTTATTTTCTTGGGCTTCAAAATCAGTGCAGATGATGACTGTAGCTATGAAGTTAAAGACACTTGCTCCTTGAAAGGAAAGTTATGACAAACTTAGACAGCATATTAAAAAGCAAAGACATCACTTTGCTGACAAAGTTCTGTATAGTCAAAGCTATGACTTTTCCAGTAGTCATGTACTGATCTGAGAAGTGGACCATAAACAAGGCTAAGCATTGAAGAATTGATGCTTTCGATTTGTGGTGCTATAGAAGACTCTTGAGTCCCTTGGACTACAAGGAGATAAAACCAGTCAAACCTGAAGGAAATCAACCCTGAATATTCATTATAAGGACTAATGCTAAAGCTCCAATACTCTGGCCACCTAATGCAAAGAACCAATTCACTGGAAAAGACCCTGATGCTGGGAAAGACTAAAGGCAAAAGGTGAAGGGGTGGCAGAGGATGAGATGGTTAGATAGCATCACCAATTCAAAGGACATGAATTTGAGCAAACTACAGTAGATAGTAAAGAAGAGGGAATCCTGGCATGCTGTGGCCCATGGGGTCATAGAGTTGGATAAAACTTAGCAACTAAACAAGAACAGCAATCGACCTACACAATTATAAATATCAGTGTGAAAGGTAAATTCCTGGTAGATGGGAAAGTAAAATAGTTTTGAAAATTGCTTGGTAGTATGCTCTAATTGTATGCCTAACTGAACAACAATTATTATACTCTTAGATAATTACATAAATGTTAACATATGTTCTCCAAAGGACATGCACTAAAATGATGATTGTAGTGCTGTTTTGTCCCAAATGAGAGAATACAGGAATGTCTTCTACTAGTATGACTAAAATGTGGGTGACAGACTACAATGTCCCATCCAACACATTCTTACTTAAGATTTTGACAATTTTATTCTGAGGTGGGGGGAGCCGTACATGCCCCCTCTCCCCCTGAATCTGAGTGGATTGATGGTTATCCTGAGTGACACTATGTGACTTTTGAATGTAAGCCATGAAATAACAGTGAGTCCCAACCTGATTATCTTGGGATGCTCACTCTTAGAACCAAGCTCTGTGCCATAAGGGAGCCCAAATGGGCCACTGAGAGCCCTCACCTGGAGAGGACAGCATGAGAGCTGAGCTGCCGGCTTGTGACATCATGCTTGAAACATTGGTGTTGGGACCCGAAACCAGATGGAGGCCTAAAGGCTTCTGGAGAAAAGTGTCCATGAGATCCTAAAAGGCATCAGGGAGGCTGTGAGTGAAGACCTACAGGAAGGACACATCACTGGAAAGGGGAGGCAACAGACCCCAGGTTATTTGGGGCAAGGGCGGGACTGTCCGCAACACTAACGCTGGCAGGATTGGGGAGAGGGAAACCATGCGGAGCCGGAAGGCTGGCCGGGAGATTTTCAGGGAGAGTGCTTGAAGGGCCATCTGTTATCCTCTCACTGTTAAGATTAAATGTGAGAAGAGAGGCACGGCTTAAGAAGTGCTTAAACAGAAAAAAGCCAGGAGTTGTAAAAGAAAATTGTTTCTCATTTCCAACCTCTCTTCATGGCAAAATACTCTCAAATTATGAATCGTAAAGATGTTATCCCACAGTTGCCTTATAGAGACAGTAAGGCAGAGAAAAGCTGTAGATTCTGCCTGATACACATATAATTTATATATATAAAATTGGTAACACTTGTGTATTCCAGGCACCCACAAAGACTTTTCCACTATAGCATTCTTCTTAGAAGTTTTACAGTTATATTATGATGATGATTAAATTAATGACAGGCTATTTTGCTTAACTCCAAGAGTCTTAAAAACCACCTAAAAATTACAGAAGTAAACAGTGTAGGCGTGTATTACTACATTGAAGTTATAGAAATAGTATCCATGTAGATTTAATAAGTTCAGTGTGTTTTCACATTTTAAAATACATCGATACCTATTATCCTCTAATAATGTAGCCTGTGACAGGATCATATTTACACACATACATACATACATACACACACACATATGATTGTCTTCTACAGTCTTCCATAGTGCAGCAAGAATCACAGGAGCACTGTGTATTCACATAACACAATACTAGTAAAGGGCAATGAAAAGGACAAACATTACGGATACAAACAAAAGAACATGGATGATTCCTCAGTAAGGTTAGGACCAAGATGTGTACATCAGGTATGAACAATTTTTAAGGTTTACAAATGAACAGAATCATTTGAATTTTAGAACTCATGTTAGTGGTTTCTCTTGAAGGTAGTAAAGACATGTATGGGTATAATATAAACTTTTCCCACCCTAGTTATGTTCTGTTTCTTTATATGAGTGCTGTTCATAAGGGTGTGATCATTTTATAAGATTTTATCAAGTTTTATATCTGCAACTTGTGCTATATGTGTAATTGTCATACCTTTGTCTGTCAGGATTCAGCTTTGAAAAGAGAAGGAGATCAAATGTGGTTAAAAGTGCTCTGGGTTCCAGCCTTGCCTGAAGAACATTAAAGTACAGAATTACGTTACACTAATAATGTAACAACCATGCCTGCCATACATGCTATGATCTGGAAGGTAACAACCAAAAGGGAAGGTAACCACTAGGAGGAAAATGTATCCTTGACAAGCCAATGTTAATAGCAGGGAAAAATCAAATAAATACGGTAAACACAATATTGGTCCAAAGGATGGCAAGAGAGAACAGGGAATGGATGAGAGCTCTGACAAAGGGAACAATGGTGAGTCAGAAGATAAAGCAAACGAAATATGCCAGTAACTCCTGGACTCTAAGTGATGTAAATTAGGTCCAAGAAAAATGCAATATATCAAAAGGGAAAATAGCTTCCCCGATAACCCTCATTCTGGTTTGTGAAACTGAGATGCACAGCAATGTGTGGACAACTACAAGACAGGTTTAACAGTGAAGAGGTCGATCATCTCTCCGCCTCTTCTGGGTTCAAAAAAATTACTCTGAATTCTTCCTGTGCCTTTAAATGAGTTACTTAGATTATTTTACATTTCTGTTTTCCTCATCTATAGAAGACATAATAATATTATCTGCAAAGTATATTTTGAGAGGATTAACTGAAGAAAAATTCTTTGCAAATTGTCAGGTAGCTAATAATAGTAGATGGTGTGCAATGATTTTATTACTGTTATTTCTACATATAAAAGGACTCAAGGCTCACCAGAAATAACATGAGCTTCCTGAATTCTTTAATTTACCTCTAATTGTCTAGATATTCTTGTCAAGGAATTTTTCTTTTCCTTTTTAAACAGAGTTCATGTTGCTATATCTCTAAGTTCTTTTGTATGGGAATAACATTGTGATTGTGAATAATATTCTTGGGTCATATTTTCATTCACTTGGAACTTTGAAGATACTGTTTCATTGTCTTCTGACTTTGACTCTTACTATGGAGACGCTGAAGACCTGGCTCATTTTTCCTGCTTTTAGGTGATATTTTTTTTGGTGTGATTGTCTACAGAATTTATCTTTATCCTTGAAGTTCAATAGCTTCACTTCAGGCTATATGGAGCCTTTGTTAGAATGTGCTGGCTTTTGTTAACTAAATGCTGTGTAGGAGAGTCCATCTCTGTTAATTCTGTGGTATAGCCTCATCCCATAGAAGGATACCATCGGGCTTCGGGTAAATTCCCCAACACAATATGTGGGTCTCTTTGCTGGAAACAGGCAGCCCTGTTTGATTTATTATGTTTTACCCTTTTCTAGCTGCCAGTTTTCCCTCTTCTTCAGGCAGAGTGGGGAAAAGAAAGTGTGCTGCTCATTTACTTCATTCCTTTCCACACTTGAATGTGCTAATGGAGATTCCTCAGGACCATCATTTTACCAGGATGGCTTCTAGAGAAAGAAGTCAGGTTAAGGAATTGTGATTCTTTTTCGCTTTTCCTGCAGAATTCAAATTTAGAGAATCTTACTTTATGCCTTTGAATTTTTGAACATAATTTCATTAAATTATATCTCTTTCCTTATTTATGTGTTTTATTTTATTTATTTCAGGGCTTATGAGACTTTTTTTGTTCACTTGTTTATTAGCTATTATGGGTTTTTGTTCATTTTATCAGGATTTGGGACAGGCAATTCTATCAAGTTTTTAGTTCACTGTTATAATTTTTCTCTTCTGTACAACAGACCAAGAAGGCAATTAAGGATGAATTTATTTGAAGGAGAAAACAGATTTGGAGTGCCCTACCTTAACCTAAGAACTTCCAAGAAGTCAATAAAGGAACTTGAAAAAATAATGAATCTTTATCAATCAAAACTGAAAATATGGGGGAATTTTCTTGAATATACAAAAAGAAGCAAGAACTATGTGTATTTTGGACAAGCATAAAAATTTTCAGGTTGGTGACTATTAATCTTATAACCTCTGTAATGGTAAATAAGCCACTATTTTCTGATGTGCACTGTCCATGGAGTGGACGAACTTAATGATTTTCCCAGAGTGACATCAATAACCTAGATGATATGCACTTTTTAGCACCACTAGAAAAAAGAGTTGAAATAAATTACCACCAACATTCTAGAGTACATTTGCACAACGAAAATATTGATTATAAGTGTTAAGGAAAAATCAAAATAGAACTTCATGAACTGTTAGAATCTTTCTTACATGTTGACCCTTGTACTCTATGGCTACTGAATATCTACTTTTGATAAGAATTTTGAAAGTACCAATTATTCTTTCAGCACCACGGTCAGTATCCCTAATACTGGAAAATGTTACAAAACATGATATCCATTTAAATGACAATCTATTTTTTTAATTATAAATTGCTTCCTGGCTCTTGGAAAGAAATAAGACATGTCATTTGAGAGAATCTCAGAATTTTAGACCTACATAGGACCATAAAGATCAGATACTATAAATGCCATCTTATAGATAAGAGTCTCATAGATATGAAGTCTTATAACCTTCCTGCTCACATAACAATAAACAGAGGATGATGTGACTCTCTCCACATCGAAGCGTATAAGCATATTCTCATTTTTAAAGAAATCATAACTTCTATTTTCATTCTTAGAATAAGAGCAAATCACTGCATAATAATTGCTCTAAATTTTACATTTCCAATGTTATAAAAATTTAAACCATTTTAGTAAAAATTAATAAGTATTTTCAACATTTGCTAGATCCTTGGCCTCTAGCTTGTCTGATGCTTTGTGGTCATACAAGGTGGTGTATTTCAGTCCCACCAAGAATTAATACATGCCTAGAGCTGGAACAAGGATCTGAGATGTGAGCTGTAAATTCTCATCTCCTAGAATCCTAATTTTGCTTCTAATGGTGTGTCCACAAACTCTCTGTTGAACAGGACTAATGCTTTGAAACTTAGAAATAAAATTTCATAGCACAGCATTCCTCCTAGAAATAACCCATCTCAGTAATTGAAAATGAGTGTGTAAGAGTGATATTCTGGTCAGCTACAACTCTCTGTTTACAAAAACAAGAAAAATCTCAAATTTATAAGGAAATGTACAACATTTGGAAGGCAGAAAATTCTGTTTTCAGTCAAGACAAATATAAGCAGACACCACCTAAGACCTATGAATTTGAATATAATCATTCTGAAAACAGAAACATCCTCTCATTAGAAGAGAGTTCCTTTAATGCTTTCACTGGGACTCTAACAAAAGTATAACAGCACAAGTTCAAAAAGACCCCAAAATTCTTTAATGGCAGTTAAACAAATTTTCTAATAATAATAACCACCCTAAGAGGCAAATGAAGTGCAGCCCTCTTTTCCTAGGCTTTTGGAGTCCAAGAAATCAGCGTGAAGCCAGAGAAAGTGTTCCAAAGTAAACTGTGACATGTTGTGTTTCTTTGGTTTTAAAAGTGTATCCCGTAGATCCAGCATAGATAATGAGCATCAACAAATAAATGCATCTATTTTCTGTAGATTATTATGGCAATTATCTCTAGTTTCTCTGAACAGCTTTACAACCAATCCTTGGTCCTCTATTACACTGTGTACATAATATTTAAAAATGTAACCAGCCTTATATTGCCCATCTTCATAAATGCACAAATGTATACTATTACTGGACCTCTTCCAGGTATTATGAGGCAATCTATAAATTTGTTAGAGTTTATTGTACTGATTTTGTTCTTTCTTTCATCAACTAACTGTAAGAACAAATTCTTGTTCAAATTAGAAAAACTCAGGATATAAAAAGTACATACTAATCACAGACTACTATCTTCTTTTTAATAATCCATGCTCAACTCATATGGACCCCCTTCCTTCTGTACTCCTCTGCCAATCAATACTTCCAGTGTAAACCCAATATATTTGGATTTACAACTCTGACATTACAATGCCTTAATCTATTTAATCTACTTCTTTTATTCGGAATCTCTACCGCAGTGACTCCCCCTGTGCAGAGTACTGATGTCTCCTTACTGGTGCTATTTTAGTCTTGTTTCTAATCCTTTTTCTGCCCAGAGTCAAGGATATTATGTATCTCTTTAAGGATCACAGTGTTTTCTCTTTCCTTTCAAATAATGTAATACACTGTTTATGATTTCATGCAACACTGAACAAAGTTCCTAGGAGGGCCTAAGTCTCTAGACTGACAAGGACATGTGAAATAACCCACCATCCATGCTTCACCCCAGACACAAGGTTGGCAGAGTGATCCTGCATAATGTTGATAAAAACTGACTTTTCTGATGTGCAAAGCAACCCTGGGAAGCAGAGGGAATGGACATGGTATCCTCATTTCACAACAGGATGCTAATCTAGTTTCGTTCAGTCAAATCACTCAAGAGACAGAAATACAAGTTTAATGCAATAAAGTAACAGGAGGAACCTTTATCAAAGTTTTAAGGAAATCTTTTATTTATGAACCACATTTGATTATTTCTGCATGTTCAGACCCACTCCCCTACTCCTGCAGTCTGATCTGTTCTTCCCTTCCACGACCCGAGAGACTCACTTCTAAATTCTATGCAACTCGGTATTTCTGCCTACTGGTCTTGGTTTTTCCTATTATTATCCTATTACTTCCCCAATTCTTGCTTTTGTTTGATTGATGTTCTTACAATCCTGCTGTCATGAAGAAAGATCAGGCAGGAAGATCAGAGCCACAAAAGTGGCTGAGAACAGAGGTCCTGATCCTCAGTTCCTTGTAGATGTGTCTGTCCTAGCCCTCATTTTGGTATTGGAAGTATAAAATTAAAAGCTATAAACTAGTGCTACACTGAAGGCAGAATGCAAGAGGAAGAATCTCACACAGATGGCGATGGATTACCAAAACTGATAATTTAGTTAATTCTTTAAATAGGAGGGCTGAAAGGAGCAAGACTAACTGACAGGATAACTTGATATACAGAGTTGCTGACTCCCGAGAAAAAATGAATGTCTTTTCAGTGCTATGAGAGTTCACTGATGTGCTTTGCTTTCTGATAACCTTGCAGAAAATCTGAAGTTGAGATAGTAAGGAAAGACAACAAGGATGTTTCCAAATGTTTTACACTGACTATAGTATTTTAGTGAACTACAAACTATGTTGGTCTATTTGAATCTCAGATGAAATGCTTCAAAATAAGATTAAAAACGCAAAATAAAGTTTTAATATGATCTGCAGGGGTTTTTTGTTTTTGTTTTTAATGTGGAAACAGGGTCATGGTAATGTTAAATCAGGGGATATATTGTAGGGAATTTAATTGAAATAACAAACCTTTAAAGAAGAGAAAATTACCTTAACATTTAAGAAAGGAATAATGCTAATAAAAATGAAGTACAAAACACTGATTCAAAATAAGATTTACAAAAATATCTGGAAAACAAATGCAAATAAATTACAGAATGTTGAAAATAAGAAAGTGTCTAAATCAGTAACAAAAGACCAGTGAGATTTTTAATGGACTGTAATTTTAAAAACTTACAAATCCACTATGGAAAAAGAAAACACATTTGTTTCAACGTCACTTGGGTGCTTGTCTTGTCTTGACTGACTGCTGGGTGCTATTCAGGAATACTCTCTCTCTCTGCTGTGCCTCTCATGGGAAAATGTTTAATTTATTTTCAAATCAGCTCCCTTCAGGATGGTTGTTTATCTCCTATTTCCTTTCCCCAAAAGATAACTAGGCTTGGGTGGCTATTTTTGCTAAATTAAACATCTCCTTAAGGCACTGCTTGTTTATTTCTAAATAGTCTTTCTCTAGGGTGATGTATGGAACATTTGCTTTGTCTATAATAAAGAATGACTGTTTTATTAATGAATAGTGCATGTTAGCATGGAAAAACTATATACACAAAGTAATGCATTCTGAGACTTGTACATATGAATTTTTTTTTAGATTTGAATCTATAGCATTTACTTCATAAACTCTGCCAATGCTTACACTACTACAACAAACAAAAAAAGGAACACACACTCTACTTTCAAGCTTTTCAAAACTGTTTTCACATTAGAGGAAACAGCACTTTACAGAGACAATGGTTTTCTACAGAGGCCGATTCAAATGCTGGTAGGAAGATAACCAACACAGTTTTATAATGTTTGAGTATATAAGCAAAGAACAAGCAGAAATATTACATCGTTCAAATCATCACCCCTAAGAAAATCTCCAGCTAATTCCTACACTCTTTTATCTTATATAAAATTCATTCAAACTAATCTGCCAAGAAAATCAGGTGAAGTAACTCAAGGTATGAACAATAATTTTTAAATACATTAACATATATTCTGCAATAGAATGGGTGATTCAGCCTACATTTTCTGCACTCATTCTATAAAACTAATTTCCTTTCCCAATGAAATAGAGTTTAATGATCTGAACCTCCACCCATCAGATTCTATCCTAAGGTAACTTCTGTATATCTGCCTGATTAATTTTAAAAGATTCTGGGCACCTGTTCAACTATCTTTGCTTCCCTTTTAGACTGTGATTCTGATGGACACTTCCCTGGGTTCTTCTATTCTGGCCAGGCAATTTCAAGTTAAAGCATTAGGTTATTCTGAGCCAGAAGTTTGTATCAAAGTCAAGTATTATCACTGTATTTACATTTATGAGTCAAGTCTCATCTATCAGCAAGTTTTCTACTAGCTCTCCCTGACTTAACTCTTACAACAACTTCCCAGGATGTTATATTATTCTTTTCTATGCAGGAGAGCTATAAAACTAGTGATCTTCATGTAAACATGGCAATGAATATTATATGAGTTGAAGAAAATATGTAACGAGTACATACATAAGTTTTCCTAAATATCATTTCTTACTAATACTAATCAAAAGAAAGAAAACAAGTGTATTCATTTCTGAAGGAGTAGATGTCAGAAGAAAGTTATCAGGGAAAAAGAGGGGCATTACAAAATGATAAAAGGATCAAGTTTCAAAAAAGACATAATCCTCAAAGTGCATGTTCTTAAATACAGAGGTTCAAAATACCTAGGGCAAAAACTGATAGAACTGTAAGGAGAAAAATAGATGGACTCACTCTCAGACCTCAACAATTCTCTGTCATCCAGCTGGCAGAAGCAAGCACTTGTACTCAAGAGCACCATCGATCAGTTGGATACAGTTGGTATTTATCAACTGCATTATTCGACAAAAAAATACACATACTTCAAGCTCACATGGAACATTTATGTCCAGACCACATTCCAGATCAGAAATCATATCTTAACAAATTTAAAAAGGACATAAATCACACAAGGTCCATTCTCAGATCATAATGAGACTAACCTAAAAATCAGGAACAGAAAGACAGCTTGGAAATTCCAAAACACAACCGGATTAAACAATCCATTTTTAAGTAACACATTAGTCATTGGAAATGTCACTGGAAATTTTAAAACATATTGAATTAAAGTAAAATGACAACTTATCAAAAATAATGAGATGCAGCAAAAACAGCACTTAGAGGGAAATTTATAGCACTAATTCCACATATTAAATAATGAACATCTAAAATCAATCATCTAAGCATTCACCTTAGAAAACTAGGAAAAGAACAAATTCTAAAAGAAGACAAAAAGGATTCATTAGATCAGAAATTACTAAAATTAAACATGCAATCAACAGAGAAGCATCAAAAGCCTTCTTTTTAAAAAATGGTCAATAAAACTGACAACCATCTAGCCAAAGAGAATGCAAATCAGTAATGTCCGGAGTGAAATACAGACATTACTTACTTATCTCATGGAAGCTGAAAGAATACTAAAGGCACATTATAAATATCCTCATGTCTGCTAATTTTAAAACTTAGATGAAATGGACCAATCTGTTGAAAGACATTATCTGACAAAACTCACACAAGAAGTAGACAATTTAAATAACTGTACTATAAAATAAATTGAATCAAAAATTAATAATTTTTCAAAACAGAAAGTACCTGGTCTAGTTGCATTTATTGGTGAATTCTAGCAAAAAGAAGAAATTATACTAATACTCTAAACACTCTTTCAGATGAGAGAAGTAGAAAGAATATATCCTAGCTCATTCTATAAGGCCAGCAAAATCACAGTATCATAATCAGACAAAAACATCACAAGGGGAAAAAAAAAAAAACTACATACCAGTATCTCTCAAAGACATAGATGAAAAATATCCTTAAAGCATTAGCAAACTGAATCCAACAATATGTAAAAAGAACTATACACAATGACCAGGTGAGGTTTATAGCAGGTATGCAAGGCTGGTTTAACACTCAAAAATCAATGAATGCAATCCATCATATCAATAGGCTAAAAAAAAATCATTTCTTAAAACATTAAGATTTCAACAATGCATAAAGAAGTGAGGCATGCCTGTAATGCCAGTATTAATGACACTTTGAAATAGAGACAATTCATGATTTTTTTCCCAAAATATCCCCAAAGACTTCTTTTTCGGTTGCAATTGTGGAATGTACTGGTAGCAAATTCTGAACTGGGTCCCACTTCTCTGGGTCACTCCCCCACCTCTTAGTCTCCTCTGGCCACTCTTTACTGCAGTCCTGGGTTTTCTCCAGTACGGTCCTGGGTTCCTTTCCCCAAAGGCGACTCGTAACTAGTCTTCAGCTCTGGTGGTGTGACAGCTTCACGGCAACCAACTTTGGTGCTGCCTCTGTAGCTGTATATGATGAAGGACCCAAAGGAATGAATCTCATAAACTGCTTTCCGGGTTTAGGGGCAAGAGTCTGGGTTATGGAATTCTACCCAGCATTCTCTACTGATATAGACATCCTGGTTTTCACCCATTTAAAACACTTACCCTGACTGAGAATCACAGCTGTCACCTCTGAAGTAACCACAGCTACCATCCTTTGATCACCCATGGATAAGGAATAGGAACTCCTGAAAAATATGATTGTTTCTCAACAAGATGTGCTATAATATGAATGGAGTCCATAAACTGAAATATTTTTAAATATCTGATTTAATGCTGCAAAATAAAATTAAATAGATCTTTCACTACTGAGAAAATTCTGAATCCCCTATTGTAATATATTATATGACTCACGGGCTTCCCTGGTGGCTCAGACAGTAAAGAGTCTGCTTACAATGCGGGAAGCCTGGTTTCAGTCCCTGAGTTGGATTCCCTGGAGGAGGGCATGGCAACCCACTGCCACTCCCACAGAGAAGCCTGGCGGGCTACAGTCCATGAGACTGCAGAGTCAGACACGACTGAGCAACTAAGCACACACACAGCACACATATACTTTTCGTGGTTCACAGTGTCAGCTGCTCTGTTAATATTATCTTTCATTCTTACCAAGAGGCTTTTGCTCAGAAAGCTGTGTGAACTGCACAGTGTCATTGTTAAGTAGAAAAGCCTACATCCAACCCTAGCTTTCTTTTTAATGACCAGAAATCTCTTTTGCTGGATCGAGCATTATATCAGATGACCTTCAGATGTACCTTTATAAATTAATAGTTTAACTTCATATTTTTAATTCATCATGTACTTCTGAGGAAAAACTCTCCTTTAAGCTACTTATTATTTGATAAATTCTGTATTAATATGAAAGAATAATCCCTTTGGGCTCTACGTTTCCTTCCTTCTTTTTTGCTTGTTTGGCATTTTCATGTTACTTAATGACTAGGATTTCCCAGTTAGTGTAGATGGTGAAGAAGCTACCTGCCAATACAGGAGATTGAAGAGACACACGGGTTCGATCCCTGGGTCAGAAAGATTCCCTGAGAGAGCACTTGGCAACCCACTCCAGTATTCTTGCCTACAGAATCCCATGGACAGAAGAGCCTGGAAGGCTACAGTCCATAGGGTTGCTGAGAGTTGGACATGACTGAGTGAGCACAGCTCACAATGATAAGTGCATCTCAAAAATGGCAAGTGATGTAGAAAAGATGTTGTTTTTTCAAAATAGAAAAAAAAATTTAAGTCCATTTCTTAGAATGCAGTGGTGACAAAGTTTAAGACAGGGTGGTATTGTAGAATAAGTATGTTCAAAGGATGTGATTCAGCCCCACAAACAACAGACTTGTAAGGACTAATATTGAGAGAGAGCCTGTTTCAAGACCAAAGCACAACTTTCATCATGTTCTTGGCAGGTAATGTCCTAAAGACAGTCTTTGAAAAGTGAGTTAGGGATTTCTTTCCTCTCGCTAATGGTTTGAGTGTCCACTGTAGATATGTAAGTATCCACTTCCTTCACCCTCTGCAGCCTGAGCAAGAACTCAGCACACTGGGTTTCACAGATGCAGCTATCTACGCTCTCCAACTCGGAGGAGTTCCACAGGCTCAACGTCATAGCTCTTTCTTGTGTATGTTCTAGGTTGGTTCAGATTATTTTAGTGACAAAGGTCCTAAAACGTTTTTAAGTGTTTAATATTTTTAAAGTCTTTACATTTAGTATATACATCAAGTCATTTTCCCCTCCAGTCTGCTGCTGAGAACTTTGTTAGTACAGTCTTGATTAAGGTCAACTATGTGGAAATATAAAACACAATTACCTTTCATCCCAATCTGTAAGGTGCTACCATGGGTCATTTTCCCAGAAAAGAGAGTCTGGGACATAAACGTGGGCACACGGGTAGATTATTAGGCTGCTCTTTCAGAAACAACCTCTTAAGGGGCAGATAGAAGCAAGATTGAATGGAAGAAGAGGTTGATCATTGGTACAGTTTAAAGAAAGATCTCCGTTGATGTCCTCAATGCAACAGCCTTCTGGAGATGCACAAGAATGTATTTTGTAAGCTATCATTTTTGTAAGGTAGAGAATCTTGTTATTTAGATGGCAACATGTTGATTAAATTTTTAGAGGGGGATCAAGAGGCTAGAAAGCAGAGACTGTCATAGAGCAAATTTTTGTACCATTTTCATTTATACAGTGTACATGTATTGAATAGTATCTATTCAAAATTATTTTGCTATATAAGTAAATTATGCATTATAGTTTCTTAGATCTCATTATTAGGGCATGCATATAATTTTTTGTTTCAAAAGAGATCAAATGAAGAGAGAAAAAATAATTTTCTCTAAGAAATAATAGCCACAATTTAAGCAGTACTTATTTGTCAAGAGTTTAAATTTGTTATTTACAATCATAGATAAAAGGATACAAACCATTGTGTGGAAGAAGTCAACTAAACTTAAAGGTATATTATTTTTCAAGGTCACACATGGCATTGAAAAAAAAGAGGTAGGCAGATTTTAATCCAAATACAAAGCATACTGTTAGCAAGTTAGACACCTCTCCTATTCAGAAAGCAATTGACAAAAGCAAACATTCTAAGATCTTTTAGCAATCAGAAATCTGACTGTTTCTTGGGAAAGGATTTTGAAACTCCATGGATGTGGAATTCACAGATACGGGGGGCCATCTCTAAGGTCACCACATCCACTGCTGATAACCTGCACCTCTTCAGCATCACTGATCATTAGTATTATTGCAGTAATCTCTAGCATATTGATTCACTTCTTCTTTCATCCTTAGTCAGCAGTGTAGCTGCAGCCATTATTTTAATACAAGACAGAGCACATGCTCCTCTGCTCCATACCCAGTTCAGTTCAGTCGCTCAGTCATGTCTGATTCTTTGCGACCTCATGAATCACAGCACTCCAAGCCTCTCTGTCCATCACCAACTCCTGGAGTTTGCTCAGACTCATGTCCATCGAGTCAGTGATGCCACCCAGCCATCTCATCCTCTGTTGTCCCCTTCTTCTCCTGCCCCCAATCCCTCCCAGCATCAGAGGCTTTTTCAATAAGTCAACTCTTCGCACGAGGTGGCCAAAGTACTGGAGTTTCAGCTTTAGCATCATTCCTTCCAAAGAACACCCAGGGCTCATCTCCTTCAGAATGGACTGGTTGGATCTCCAAGGGACTCTCAGGAGTCTTCTCCAACACCACAGTTCAAAAGCATCAATTCTTCAACACTCAGCCTTCTTCACAGTCCAACTCTCACATCCATAGATGACCACGGGAAAAACCAGAGCCTTGACTAGATAGACCTTTGTTGGCAAAGTAATGTCTCTGCTTTTGAATACGCTATCTAGGTTGGTCATAACTTTTCTTCCAAGGAGTAAGCATCTTCTAATTTCATGGCTGCAGTCACCATCTGCAGTGATTTTGGAGTCCCCCAAAATAAAGTCTGACACTGTTTCCACTGTTTGCCCATCTATTTCCCATGAAGTGACAGGACCAGATGGCATGATCTTCATTTTCTGAATGTTGAGCTTTAAGCCAACTTTTTCACTCTCCAGTATCACTTTCATCAAGAAGCTTTTTAATTCCTCTTCACTTTCTGCCATAAGGGTGGTGTCATCTGCATATCTGAGTTTATTGATATTTCTCCTGGCAATCTTGATTTCAGCTTGTGCTTCTTCCAGCCCAGCATTTCTCATGATGTACCTGGTAATGGGTCCCTATTTTACTCAGAATGAGAGGCCATGTCTTTACAGAGGCTTAATGACTAATAAGCCCATGAGTAATCTGGCTCCCTACCACCATTCTCTCTAAGTCCTCCTGATACCCTCCCCCCAGGTTACCCCACTTCAGATCAAGTCCTCATACAACACTCAAACATACTTACAAGACGCCCATGTGGGGCCACTGTTCAGCTGGTTCCTCTATGTAGGATATTCTTCCCAAGATATTTCACTGGCTTCAGTTTTCTCTTTAACTCTCCCCCAGATCTTGCGGGTCTTGACTACCTTGCTTAATTTTGCCCTGACCCACTACCTGGCACCCCCATCTCACATGTTTTCTATCTAGCTCACTGCTTCAGTATTCACGTCTTCATGATACCATAATTTCATTATCATGCTTACTTTTATTGTCTACCTCCCTTTGCCTAAACATAAGATATGGAAGATTCACAAGTCACATTCTGTTCCCTGATATACTACAAGTTTTTGAGATGTCTAAAGTGGTACCTGAAACCCACCAGATGCTACAGGTGTTGTGATCCAACACTGACAAGATATTTTCAAAGGCAATGTTATTTACCATTCTGTGTTGTCCTTCTTCCAATATTTTAACTTTCATTTAACACATTAAAAAAAAAAAAAACCTTTAACCCTATCCGCAACATGCTGCTGCTAAGTCACTTCAGTCGTGTCCAACTCTGTGTGACCCCATCAGCACATAGCAATGTATATATAACCTCTTGGACCTTGGCACTCGAAAAATCTGAATTTTTAAAATTCTGCTCATGACTTCTGAATGGAACTTTTAGGTTTGCACTAGATTCATTTATGGGGACTATCACAGAATGGTTAGCAGGAGACTGCACACCATGAAAAAAACAATTATTTTCATATTTTCATTAGAGGAAAAAGAACCTTTGTGATGTTTAGTGACAGAAGAACATTTAATTACCCAGTAAGTGGTACCTAGTCCAGGGCATCCTTCTGGCCACAGTTGCCACAGTGATGATTAATGGCTAATAAACAAGTGGGCATTGTATGTAATGCACTGCCTTTCATTATGGGATTACACTTGAAAATGTAGGAGGTAAATCAATTCTAATTTTATCAAAATAACTTCACAAGGAAAATTAATTACATGTCTTAGTGTTGTGTTTATCAATTTGCATTCAGAGTAAAAATTAGTCCCCTTCTTGGTGCCCAGTGCTTCCTTAATAAATATTTTTGTTACAAGCAAATGACTAACATGCAAGTAGAAGCTTAGCAAAAATGAAAACAGCACAACTGTCCTATGTTCAAATCTTTCTACAAATACTTACTACAGTGTTAGGAAGGAAATGAGTGTTTTCCTTTGAGAACATCAATCTTGTTATGATGTGAAGAATGGCTAAGTGAAAGGCAAAAAATGGACTAAGAAAGATAAGCTTGGCAATATGGCAATATCCTACAAAACACCACAGTGTCATAATTTATTTATTATGACAGTACTCCTGAAAAATTATGGCGTCTTAAACTATCAACAATCTGGAAAAAGGACAGAATCAAGGTCTGTATTAGAATCACACTGGTCTTGACTGGAAATGGCATCAAGAGGCTTTCTGGATATACTGCAAAAAAAAAAAAGGTAGCATATGAATAAGAAAAGAATATAGAACAACATATTTTTAGCAAGAGCTATTAGATAGTTGCACAACATATTGAAAAGACAAACTCAGTGAGGACAAGGTCTAGAAGGAGATACTAATGAGTTTTTTAAAGTTGAAATACCTATGAGATACATACATGGAAATTCAGAGAAGTTGTGCCTTGTAGAAGAGGTCTTGGCCAGAGACAAAATTTGGGAACTATCACACACTAAGAACATGGATGAGAAGTTTGGGGAAATGCATTTAAAAATAAAATATGCTCTCAGCACAGAAAACCTCTCCAAAGTAGAAGAGGAGGAAAATATTACTGAATCAGCATTAAATCAGAATGTGAAGGGCATCACAGGCAATTCACGAAGAGACTTCTGACACAGCAAGGGATCTTCCTTCTATAGAGCAAAGCCGGTATCACCCATCACACACACATCCTCAGCAGTCACTAGTCCTCAGGGAAGAGGACCTGACCTCTTCTTCCTGACCTCAATGACCATGCATTTTACCACACTAAATTTGCCAGGCAACTAGTGACTATCTGAGCCAGTTACTTGGCTTCATACAAAGGAAATGAAAACAGGGGTGTTTATCATAGGAATGAGAACTTAGGCTGGACACAGAAAAAGTTCTCTGGAAACAAAGTCAGATAAACTAAAAGCCCACACTCTGGGATAGCTTATTCATATGCATGTTGCTCTTACCAAGGAATAAGACCCATTTCAGTGCTGTGGAACGACCAAGAGATCAGAATTCCAGGAATAAGGTGAGTTAGGTATGACAGCTTAACCCTCCAGGAAGTAAGTTTTAAGTAGGAAAAGGTAGCTCGCTACAGTATTCTTGCCTGGAAAGTTCCAGGGACAGAGAAGCCTGGCAGGCTACAGTCCATGGGGTTGCAAAGAGTCAGATATGACTGAGCAACACAGCGCACAAGCAGTTTGGGGAGTTTTGTCTTTGTGGAAGTGCTGGGAGCCCTGATCTGGAAGCAATGACTAGGAACAAGGAGAGGAGTCCTGAGGCCCACCTGCTGAGCTTCAGGAACGTCAGATGCGAACAAAAACAGACTCGAGAAGGTTGGAAAGGTGACCCTCAGGGGCAATAGGCTGACAAGAAAGCCACCTTCAGAGAGAGGGGTGTGCAGCTCCACTGCTGAAGGCCTCCAACACGGGGGAGGAAGTGGGTATCTCCGCCGGCTCGTGTGTTGGACATCACCAAATGGGAAGGAGGGTCTGAGTCAGAGCTGACCTCCAGGGAGCCCTGAACTAACTTCTTTCCCAGGTGAAGGTACACACGGGGTGAGTCACAACTGGGGTACTTCAGATGGTCTCCACTTGAGGTGATCGGGACCACTGCTCTGGCCCCATCTGCTTCACTCTGCTTTGTGTGATGGCCTCTGAGATGCTGTCATTCAGTGGTGGACACTGATTACTCTGTACTGACCTGGGTCCCTCCAAGATTTGTTTGTTGAAGCCCTAGCTCCCAATGCAATGACACTAGAAGATGGGACCTCTAGGAGGTGCAGAGGGTGAGATTATTCCTAGGGGAATAATTATAAGACTAGTCCAGGACTGACCCATTATGCCTGGATTGAGGCCAATAATTCATATACATATACACATCTATCTGTCTGTATATATGTGTCTATAGGTATATGTCATGTGTATTCATATCCTCCGGTAATTTTAATAATTTACCAAGTTTGGAAACAATTTAAATTTTGTCACCCAAAATGTGTTCTGTGGCAGCCATGAGAAATTCAGGACATAAACATAATTCAGACCTACTGAATCGGAGTATTCACTTTAATAAGACCCAGAAGTGGATCACACTAACATGACAGGTTGTGAAGTGCTGTTCAGAGATACTCAAAATATTGCATGGAGAAGAAACGCAGTGAAGGGTACAGAACACAGCTTCAGGCCATGACGGCAAAAGTACATACCTGAAAATCAGGCAAAATCAAAAGACGTGAGATGGAATGATGAGACACCAGTAAGGAGATTTAACCAAACAACTGAAACCAAGATCCAGTGAGCTAGCTGTGTGATGGGAAGACATGCTCTTCAAGCTATAAGATGAGGACTCTGCCCAGACAAAACTGTAATTCCAAAAAAGATATGCATCCCTATGTTCATAGAGGTGGGTTTAGAAACGGTAGAGGAATCAGAGATCAAATTGCCAACATAAGCTGAATCACAGGAAAAGCAAGGAAATTTAAAAAAAAAATCTACTTCTGCTTCATTGACTATGTTGAATGCTTTACCTGTGTGGATAACAACTGCCTCCTGAGAAACCTGTATGTAGGGCAAGCAGCAACCATCAGAACTGCACATGGAACAATGGATTGGTTCAAAACTGGGAAAGGGGTACATCAAGGCTGTATATTGTCATCTTGCTTATTTAACCTATATACAGAGTACAACATGTGAAATGCCAGGCTGGATGAAGCACAACCTGGAAATCAAAATTGCCAGGAGAAACATCAACAACCTCAGATGTACAAATGAAGGTGAAGGTGAAGTCACTCAGTCATGTCCGACTCTTTGTGACCTCGTGGACCCTAAGGCTTCTCCATCCATGGGATTCTCTAGGCAAGAATACTGGAGTGGATTGCCATTTCCTCCTCCAGGGGATCTTCCCAACCCAGGGATCGAACTCGGGTCTCCCGCATTGGAGGCAGACGTTTAACCTCTGAGCCACCAGGGAAGCCCCCAAAAGATGGAGATGCCGGAGATCGAACCCAGGGCCTCATGTATGCAAAGCATGCACTCTACCACTGGCACAAAGCGAAGAGGAACTGAAGAGCCTCTTGATGAGGGTGAAAGAGGAGAGAGAAAACTCTTGACTTAAAACTCAACATCCAGAAAACTAAGATCATGGCATGCAGTCCTATCACTTCATGGCAAATAGATGGGGAAACAATGGAAACAATGACAGACTTTATTTTGGGAGGCTCCAAAATCACTGCAGATGGTAACTGCAGCCATGAAATTAAAAGACCATTGCTCCTTGGAAAACAAGCTGTTATAAACTCAGACAGTGTATTAAAAAGTAGAGACATTACATTACTGACAAATGTTTAGTCAAAGCTTTGATTTTTCCAGTAGTCATGTAAGGATGTGAGAGTTGGACTATAAAGAAAGCTGAGCAGCAAAGAATTGATGGTTTTGAACTGTGGTGTTGGAGAAGACTCTTGAGAGTCCCTTGGACTGCAAGGAGATCAAACCAGTCCATCTTAAAGGAAATCAACCCTGAATATTCATTGGAAGGACCGAGGCTGAAGCTCTAATATTTTAGCCACCTGATGCAAATAGCTGACTCATTGGAAAAGACCCTGATGCTGGGAAAGATTAAGGGCAAGAGAAGAAGGGGATGACAGAGGATGAGATGGTCAGATGGCATCACTGACTCGATGACAGTGAAAGAGGAGAATGAAAAAGCTGGCTTAAAGCTCAACATTCAGAAAATGAAGATCATGCCATCTGGTCCCATCACTTCATTGCAAATAGAGAGGGAAACAGTGTCAGACTTTATTTTGGGGGGGGGGAGGTCCCAAATCACTGCAAATGGTGACTGCAGCCATGAAATTAAAAGACGCTTCCTCCTTGGAAAGAAAGTTATGACCAATCTAGATAGTATATTCAAAAGCAGAGACATTACTTTGCCAACAAAGGTCCGTCTAGTCAAGGCTATGGTTTTTCCAGTGGTCATGTATGGATGTGAGAGTTGGTCTGTGAAGAAAGCTGAGCGCCGAAGAATTGATGCTTTTGAACTGTGGTGTTGCAGAAGATTCTTGAGAGTCCCTTGAAATGCAAGGAAATCCAACCAGAAAATCCTAAAGGAGATCAGCCCTGTGTGTTCATTGGAAGGACTGATGCTGAAGCTGAAACTCCAATACTCTGGCCATCTCATGTGAAGAGCTGACTCATTGGAAAAGACTCTGATGCTAGGAGGGATTGGGGACGACAGAGGATGAGATGGCTGGATGGCATCACAACTCGATGGACATAAGTTTGGGTAAACTCTGGGAGTTGGTGATGGTCAGGGAGGCCTGGCGTTCTGTGATTCATGGGGTTGCAAAGAGTCAGACACAACTGAGCGACTGAACTGAACTGACCCGAAGGACATGAGTTTGAGCAAACTGCAGGAAATGGGGGAGAACAAGGAAGCATGGCGTGCTGCAGTCCATGGGGTCGCAAAAAGGCAGACATGACTAAAGAATGAACAACAACATGTTCATAGCAGCACTATTCACAGTAGCCAAGATATGGAAACTAACTAAATATCCATCAACAGAGGAATGCATGAAGATGTGGTACATATGTACAGTGGGATTTTACTCAGCTAACAATAGGAATGAACTAATGCTATCTGCAGCAACAGGGATTGAACTAGAGCTCTCATACTAGGTGAAGAAAGTCAAAAAGAGAAAAACAAATGCCATATGATATTACTTACATGTGGAATCTATATGAACCTATCTCTGAAACAGAATCATGGACTAGAAAACAGACTTACGGTTTCCAAGAGGCAGGAGTTTGGGGGAGGGGTGGATTGGGGTTGGGGTTAGCAGATGTAAGCTGTTATATTCAGGATGGGTAAACAAAAAGGTCCTACTTTATAACACATATAACACAGGGAACTATACCTAATATCCTATGATAAACTGTAATATAAAAAATATTACAATATAAGGGATTGAACTAGAGCTCTCATACTAGGTGAAGAAAGTCAAAAAGAGAAAAACAAATGTCATATGAAATTACTTACATGTGGAATCTATATGAACCTATCTCTGAAACAGAATCATGGACTAGAAAACAGACTTACGGTTTCCAAGAGGCAGGAGTTTGGGGGAGGGGTGGATTGGGGTTGGGGTTAGCAGATGTAAGCTGTTATATTCAGGATGGGTAAACAAAAAGGTCCTACTTTATAACACATATAACACAGGGAACTATACCTAATATCCTATGATAAACTGTAATATAAAAAATATTACAATATACATATGTATAACTGAATCACTTTATTGTACAGTAGAAATGAGCACAATATTGTAAATCAACTATATTTCAACTAAAAAATATGAAAAAATGATGAAAGTGAAGTCACTTAGTCATGTCTGACTCGTTGTGACCCCATGGACTATAGCCTACCAGGTTCCTCTGTTCATGGGATTTTCCAGGCAAGCATACTGGAGCAGGTTACCATTTCCTTCTCCGTGAGATCTTCCTGACCCAGGGATTGAACCTGGGTCTCCTGCATTTTAGCCAGACGCTTTACTGTTTGAGCCACCAGGAAAGTCCAAAACAAAAACAAAGAAAGAAAGACATACGAATGGGAAAACCAAGAAAATCTCTTACAATTATATCCTAGGTAATGGAAGTACAAAACCATATATACATCTTAAACATTCGAAGATTGTCTGTAACATATTTTAGTAAAAGCTGTAGTCTGAAAGAGATCAGAAATAAGACAAGGAAGCTGGCCCTCATTTCACTCCATGTTTTGGATTATGGGAAAGTATTACTCCAGGAAAAATAAAGGAAAGGTTGAAAAAGAGGAGGGCATATGTAAAATAATCGTATGTGGTTAGCTTGGAAAGCATAGTTAGCCTTGTTTGGTTGATCCTGTATTCAAAGTAGGAACAAAGAGTAGAGAAGCTGGCAGTTTGTGACCGAGGTCTGACTCTTCTGGGGTGCTTTCTGCAGAAGCCGTGGTCCTTGTCCCGTTTTCATGGATGGTCTGGCCATTGCCCAGGTTACATTCAGCCTCGCAAAAGGCAGAAAATACAGTACAGGACACGCACGGCTCTCCTAGGAAGCATCAGCTGTTAGGATGGAGAATGAAACTGAAGAATCAGGATGCTCAATTATAAAGGTTTTCATCAGTACTCTGAAGAATGGGAACTACACATTGAAGCCACTTGTTTAAATGTGATTGTTTAGAGCAATTATTTTCTGTCTCAAATTAGCCTCCAAATTATTCTCCCTAAGTTCAAATGATAACTGCCATCTTGCCAATACCTATATTTAAATTTAATCTCAGTAGGTTTAAAAGTATTACCTAAGGCATCTTCATCCAAATTCTGTGCTCCGAGCATATGTTTTACCAGCAAAATGATGTTAGTGTTCTGAATTAACAAGTGTCGGAGATTGTGTTATAAAAAGATATACGATGAGGATGGAACTATAATCAGGGAATTTTATATCCACCACTCAGCCCTAGCGCCAGACTCAAAAAAGAATCCACATACATTTTGTCTAATTTCCATTCAAAAAGAGCCCAGGAGCTTACTGGAACTCTTGATGGTGTGAGCAATTTATTCCAAAGAAAAAGAGGCCACAGGTGGCTTCAGGGAATCGGGTTTTCAACTTCTTTGTATTAATTGGAAGAGGCAATTTGGAGAGGAGGACACTGAAAAGAGAAAAACCTTGCTCTGAATACTGTTTAACAGGTATTGTTACAATCATAGAAACAGAAGCTGTGATGCAGCAGTCTTCGTGAAGGCATATTGACACACTGGGTCTCGGAAGGAGTCTGACCCAGCAGGCAGCTTTCAAGAGCCTCTAGATTGGGAACCCCCGGCTGCCAGTGCAGCTAAGCCCCTGCTGAGGACCAGGTAGATGAGAACTGTCGCAGCAGGGCGGGGTCCACGCTCCACGCCAGAGGGCAGCAGCCAGAACCGCTACATTGTAATAAAATTCCGGATGCAAGCCCCACGTGTCTGAGTGACTTGAATGGAGCTCTTTGAGACTTTCAAATGAATTATGTGTTTGTATTAATATATTGTCATACACTTGGATAATATAAATCACATTTAAATACCAGTGGACTTTGGACAAAATAAATCCACTATATGATGCAAAGTAGAAAGTTCTCTTTTTGATTGATGTGATTTAGACACTTTCCTATAGTCTAATAGTCTAATAACTATATATGAAGATTTCTACAAGACTTTAAGTCAAAACCATACACTGCCTACATGACTGTTAAGCAGAAAGTTGAAGGCAGTAACAAAGGTAACAAGTTGCTAGAAAAAAATCTCCTTCCTTTCCTGCTGCTACTTCAGGATAGAAAAAAAAAATCTAGGAGTGGGGAAATTTCCACTCTGAGTGAATATGCTTCTCTCCCCCAAACTTAAAGGTAACATGATATCCTTGTTAATTTCAAGAATTTTAAACAGTTTTATATGGCATCTAAACATACCTAGGGCTTCCCAGATGGTGCCAGTGATAAAGAACCCGCTGCTACTGCAGGAGACTTAAGAGACATGGGTTCAAACCCTGGGTTTAGAAAATCCTCTGGAGAAGGGCATGACATTCTACTCCAGTATTGTTGCCAAGGAAATCCCATGGACAGAGAAGCCTGGCCGGCTACAGTCCATAGGGTTGCAGAGTCAGACATGACTGAAGTGACTTAGCATGCACATAGACATACTTAAGAATCTCTGACTAAAGAGAACCTCTAAAGGAAGGATTACTAGAGTTTGAAATTGTTCTTGACAACTGTACAAAACCAGTTTTCTGTTCACAGCCTCTTTCTGAGGAGCAGGCTCAAAGCAACCATGTGACCCAATAATTCAGAACTAATGTGAAGGGATGTTGTTCAGGAGCTCAGTTGTGTCCGACTCTTTGCGACCTCGTGAACTGCAGCATGCCAGATCCCCTGTTCTCCACTATCTCCCAGAGCTTGCTCAAACTCATGTCCATTGAGTCAGTGATGCCATCCAACCATCTCACCCTTTGCCACCTCTTCTCCTCCTGCCTTCAATTTTTCCCAGCATCCGGGTCTTTTCCAGTGAGTCAACTCTTCACATTAGGTGGTCAAAGTGTTAATGCTTCAGCACCAGTTCATCCAATGCATATTCAGAACTGATGTCCTTTAGGAATGATTGGTTTGATCTCCTTCCTGTCCAAGGGGCTTTCATGAGTCTTCTTCAGCACCATGGTTCGAAAGCCTCAATTCTTCAGCGCTCAGCCTTCTTTGGGATCTGACGCTCACATCTGTGCCTGACTGTTAGGGACCTTTGTCATCAAGGTCCCCTGCTTTTCAATATGCTGTCTAGGTTTGTCATGGCTTTCCTTCCCAGGAACAAGTGTTTTTAATTTCATGACTGCAGTCACCATTCACAGTGATTTTGGACCCAAAGAAAATAAAATCTGTCACTGTTTCCATATCTTCCCCCTCTGCTTGCCATAAAATGATAGGACCTTGTCTGAAATGTAAGTAACATTTAGTGGCCTTTACAGTGAATCCAACACTCATCAACACCATTTTAAAGATCCTTCTGAGCACAGTATTTCTATATTCTTATCCTCAATTTTCTCATTAGAAGACGTTAGAGGGTAGAGTTAATTTTTAAAACACATGCAAGAACCTGTATTACTTGACTCATAGGTCTGCTACACCTATAACGTGTTGAATTATGTCCCCAAGGAAATACACTGAAGCCCCAATCCCCAATATCTCAGAATGTGATCTGATTTGGAAGCAGGGGATCACTTATAAGTGTAATCAAGTTAAAATGAGGTCTTTAGGCCCCAATTCAGCTCAATCCTGTCCTACTCTTTGTGACCCCATGAATTGCAGAATGCCAGGCCTCCCTGTCCATCACCAACTCCTGAAGTTCACTCAAACTCATGTCCATTAAGTCAGTAATGCCATCCAACCAACTCATCCTCTGTAATCCTCTTCTTCTCCCACCCCCAATCCCTCCCAGCATCAGAGTCTTTTCCAATGAGTCAACTCTTCGCATGAGGTGGCCAAAGTACTGGAGTTTCAGCTTTAGCATCAGTCCTTCCAATGAACACCCAGGACTGATCTCCTTTAGGATGAACTGGTTGGAGAGTCCACGGGACTCTCAAGAGTCTTCTCCAACACCATAGTTCAAAACCATCAATTCTTCAGCACTCAGCTTTCTTCACAGTCCAACTCTCACATCCATACATGTCCACAAGAAAAACCATAGCCTTGACGAGATGGACCTTAGTTGGCAAAGTAATGTCTTTGCTTTGAATATACTATCTAGATTGCTCATAACTTTCCTTCCAAGGAGAAAACATCTTTTAATTTCATGGCTGCAATCACCATCAGCATCTCTGATTTTGGAGCCTAAAAGAATAAAGTCTGACACTGTTTCCACTGTTTCCCCATCCATTTCCCATGAAGGGATGGGACCGGATGCCATGATCGTTTTCTGAATGTTGAGCTTTAAGCCAACTTTTTCACTCTCCTCTTTCACTTTCATCAAGAGGCTCTTTCGTTCTTCTTCACTTTCTGCCATAAGGGTGGTGTCATCTGCGTATCTGAAGTTATTGATATTTCTCCCAGCAATCTTGATTCCAGCTTGTGTTTCTTCCAGTCCAGTGTGTCTCATGATGTTCTCTGCATATAAGTTAAATAAGCAGGGTGACAATATACAGCCTTGATGTACTCCTTTCCCTATTTTCAATCAGTCTGTTGTTCCATGTCCAGTTCTAACTGTTGCTTCTTGATCTGCACACAGATTTCTCAAGAGGCAGATCAGGTCGTCTGATATTCCCATCTCTTTCAGAATTTTCCATAGTTTACTGTGATCCACACAGTCAAAGGTGATTAGTGCCCTACAGGAGAGGAAATTTATACCCAGAGATGTCCACAGAGACCACAACGTAAAGATGAAGACTGAGCCAGGAGAAATGCACCTACAGGGCAAAGACTGTCAAACGTGGCCAAGAAGTGCCAGCAGCCACCAGAGAGGAACGGAGCAGTTTCTCCCTGTAGCGTTCAGAGGAACCAGCCGTGCCACCAGCTCCACCTCTGCCATCCAGCCTGCAGAATCAAGACAGTGCATGCCTGTCGTCTGAGCCCCTGGACTGTAGTGCTTTGTAGGGGCACAAACTAACACACACCCTAAGCCACACAGACAGTCTGGGCTAATTTGTATTATACATCCAATATGGAATGGCAGAAAGAAGGATGCTAATCTATTCTCTTTGCCAAACTTCCTTAGGTTTGCTGTCTTTCATTATACAGTTTGAGGACTTTTCATCTCGATTTCGGCAGTGGTGTGGCCATGCAGAATGTTTCTGCAGCCAAAGGTCCTCATGTAAGATGAGATGCTCCCTTTTTTTTTTTAACTGAAAACCTGTCAAGCTCTTATCAATAGAACTCTACAGTTGAACAGAGATGAAGTACAAATATCTTTAAAAAGGACAAATATGTTTTAAAACTCTCCTTCCAAGTGAATGTAGTTTTCTGCCACTTCTCTCGATATGATCTGAACAGTGAATTTGCCCACACAAAGTGGCACTGATGAAGATATAAACAGCATTTCTTCCCCGAGCATCTTAAGTGTCACTCCTGACCTCAAAGCAGCATGTATGATTCCAGCTTCTTGGCTAAATTGGCATCACTTAGATTTGAAAGTTTACTTTTGCTTGACCCTCTGTGGCAGCTGAGCTCCACTAATCAAGCTTCTGGAGGACTGGCCTGCCATTTGACTCTGATTTCTAGCTGTTGCTTCAGCTCTTGCAGACAAGGATTTTTTTTGTTTGTTTGTTTTTCCCCCTCAAGGACTCTAGCTATGAACTGCCTGACACTCATCACTTTACAGACTCCTTCCTGCTTATTGGATAGCCCCATGCATCTGTCTGTGTCTGGTAATTTTCTACGGGCCATTCGTTAGTGCCATTTTCCAGTTTATCATTGTTCCCTGGAGCCTTATATTCTGATGCAGAAAACTGGCTCCCTCCCGGGCCGCCCTCGTGCCTCCAGATCCTTGATTTTGTACTTTATCCGCCAGAAGCACCCTGTGCCAGGGCTGTTGCTCCAGCCCCTCCTTGTCCACAGCCCAAGTGTCATTGGCACAGAACCATATCCAAACAATGTGCCACTTCACAGGAGACAGCTGGAAAAAAACACATTCATTATCTCTAGGATTGTTGCAGTGGAGCCTGGAAAGATTTTGAATGGCAATTTAAGATATCAGAGAAAGACAACTATTGTATGATATCACTTCTATGTGGGTACTAAAATAATAAGTGTATATGTGCACAAAACATCTCAGACATAGGAAACAGACTAGCGGTTACCAGGGGAGAGCAAAGGGGGAGGGGCTAATTAGTGACTTAGGCTTAAGGGATGCAGATCTCTATGCACCAAGATCCACTATGCATTAAGAGTGAGCAGCACAGGTAAGCAGTGTTTGTCTTTCTCTGGCTTGCTTCACTTAACATAATGCCCTACACGATCATCCACGTTGTTGGATGAATTGTGGTGGAATTCTCTCTTTTTTAAAAAAAGTTTAAATAGTCCTTCATTATATGTAGATGCCACATTTTCTCTGATGGACATGTGGGTTTTTTTCATACCTTGACCTTGGTGAATAAAGCTGCAATGAACAAAGGGGTACAAGTCATCTTTTCAAAATAGTGGATTTTCATTTCTTTGGCTGTTCCCCCAGAAGTGGAACTGCTGGATCAGAAGGTAGTTCACTTGTTAAATTTTGAGGACCCTCCATAATCTTTTCCATAGTGGCTGTAACAGTTTATTTTCCCACAAACAGTGCACAAGTATTCTCTTTTTTGTTCACACCTTTGTCAGTGCAATTATCTCTTTTGTTATAACAGATACCTTAACAGGTAGAGGTGATACTGTGGTTTTGATTCACATTTTCCTGAAAATTAGTGATATTGAGCACCTGTTGGTCAGTTGGTATGTCTTTGGAAAAATGTCTATTCACAACCTCTGCCTACTTAATTGGGTTGTGGATTTTTCTTGCTACTGAGTTTTACAAGTTACTTAGATGTTAAGCCCTTACCAGATAGGCAGTTTACAAATATTTTTTCCCCCATTTCATAAGTTGCCTTTTTATTTTGGTGTTGTTTTTCATTGCTGTGCAGAAGCTTTTTAAATTGTGTTCCACTTATTTTTGCTTTTGTTGTCTTTGCTTTCGGTGTCAGATCCAAAAGCAATCACTGTCAGGATCTAAGTCAAAAAGTCCACTCTCTGTGTTTTGTTGTGGAATTTTAGGGTTTCATGTCTTATATTCAAATATTTAATCCATGTTAAGTTGACCTTTGGTTTGGTCTAATAAAGTAGTCCAGTTTCATTCTTCCACATGTGGATATCCTGTTTTCCCACTACCATTTATTAAAGAGACTATTATTTTCCTATTGCCTATTCTTGGCTCCCCTGTCAAATATTAGCTGACCATAGATTTGTGAGTTTATTCCTGGTCTCTCAATTCTATTCCACTGACCTATGGGCCAGTTTTGAAACCAATACCATACTGTTTTAATTACCACACTTTTGTAATATAATTTAAAATCAGAAAGTGTGATGACTCCAGTTCTGTTCTTTTTCTCTTAAGACTGAATCTGTTATTTGAGATTTAATTTCATGCACATTAGGGAATTTTTACTATTTCTGTGAAAAATGTCATTACACCAGATCTCTGCTATCAGTGAACAATACTAAGACTTCTGTTTTTCTAGTCCCTTCCAAATGGGGCCTAATGTGTCTCATTGGTAGTTTCTAATACCTATTAAACAGAGGTGAACATAAAAAGAATGAGATGATATTGCTAAGTTGGTAAAAATCTGTGATAAATTCCTTAAGGAAAATACACAGAAATAATACCGCAGTCTCAGGTGGTACAGTGGGAAAGAATCTGCCTGCCAATGTAGGGGGTGCAAGAGACGCCCGTTCAATCCCTGGATTGGGAAGATCCCTGGAGTAGGAAATGGCTACCCACTCCAGTATTCTTCCCTGGAAAATTCCATGGACAGAGGAGTCTAACAAGCTACAGTCCATCGGGTCACAAATAACTGAACATGACTGAGCACACAGATACTATAGTTGGTAGCCCAGATGAGTTTTTGTTACTAAAGTATCATTAAAAAAAGAGAAAGAGAGAGAGAGAGAGAGAGAGAGAGACACCTAAGCATAAGCCAATTAAAATTTGTGCACAATTTCAGACAAAAATTGTAAAAATTTAAAGACTTTAAAGCATTTCCTAAAGGATATCAGTCCTGAATATTCATGGGAAGGACTGATGTTGAAGGTGAAACTCCAATACTTTGGCCACCTGATGGGAAGAACTGACTCACTAGAAAAGACCCTGATGGCAGGAAAGATTGGGGACAGGAGGAGAAGGGGATGACAGAGGACGAGATGGTTGGATGGCATCACTGACTTGATGGAGGAGTTTGAGGAATTGGACACGACTGGGCGACTAAACTGACTGACTCAGTTTAAAAGAAGTTAATTATCTAGTTTTACCACCTAAATAGTTTTTTAAAAAAACTAAAACATTTAGAAATAAACAACTTGGGACAAAAACTGCTATTCTTTCTTACTTTGAAAATATATGAATATATCTATTCATCACTTCAAAGCTAAGAAATTAAAATTTCAAACAGAAAGATATAATTTGCTTCTCAAAATATAGTTACTGTTCACCTCTCTAGGCAATACATACCCAAGCTGAGTTCTATCATCTGCCAATGACATGTTTATAAGCAATATATTTATATCTTATTTAAAGCAAAATAACATAACATAGAAAGAATACCGTGACAAGGAGGAAAATCAAAGTTTTTAAGTCAGTGGCTAAACCCCCAGGATGACAGACCATCTAAATATTGTGTGCTGTGCCATCCTGTGTGCAATTTAATGAATGAATTTTTCTCATTGGAACTTGAATCTCTAGGCAGCTGTTCATCCTAAAAATACTGTCTGTCTCAGAGTTGCATTGTTTTTCTTTATAGGTACGCGTTCTCCTATGAGTGTTATACACACACAACTTCTTTTCTTTTGGCCTTCTGGAAGTTACAGTGGAAAAACTCATTCAGAAGTGTAAATACAATATTTTTTTTCTTATTCTGAAACAAGAATTAAGGTATATTCAAATTAAAATACTAACCTTCCTCTCTCAAACTTCTGCCCACCAGAGAGGAAAAATATTCTTGTCATTTTCCCATATGTTGGTTTTATTATCACAGTTCCCTTTAACATAGTGTCTACCATTGTTTTCCTTATTATTTTGGCTCTACAACTCACTACCAGTGTCTCTTCTCTTTCCTTGTTCCCAGTGGGTCTAATACCTCCTTTACCAAGCCCATCTTTAAGAAACTATAGAGTCAGCACACGCTCCTAACAACCTAAAGAGAACTCCTTCATGTTGACGTGGTCTTATTTTCACTTCAGTGGTCTTTGAGCAGCATTAGTTTAAGAGACTTCTGAGAAAAGTACATATGTTGGTTCATTTTGCTGCATGAGTACACAATACTCTGAACCACAGAGAGGAAAAAAAAAAAAGCACATTTTAGCCATAAAAACTTGAAGCTCAGAATTCTAGCAGTAATCTGATCATCAGTAGTCTAATCATCAGCTACAATTGCATGTCTATTTAAAGCTTACCTAGACCTCATATGGTTTTCTGGGAAAGCAATGATAACTAGCAGACTTACTTATTCCTATCTGCCCCTGATGTGTTGTTTCAGCAAAGGATTGGCAGAACTCGGAAATTCCTTTTAGGGTTTGTTTTTCCATCAGCTCCCTTTGAAACCTGATGTTCACACTGAATAGCCTTCATAGATCATAACTGGTGCTATTATTGCAGTAATAACAACAACCACGGTGAGAACCATTATTAGCATCTCATCTGTATTGTACTTATGATTCCTGAAATTGTAAGGCATTATGGAACAGAAATTAGACTTATTAAGAACATCAGTCTGTCTTCATTTCTCTGCTCTCTACATTGCCTATCACAGTACCTTTCCTTCTTTCTCTTCAGCCTTCCTATGTTTAAGCCAAGAGAGACCTTGCCTCTATTTTACCGAGGGAAGCCATGGTTTTACATTCATCATAGCCAATAATGATATTCCATTATATCATTAGTAAGTGAGCCTCCTTTCATTCTTAAAAGTTTTCCAGTTTAGGGACATTGAATGATTACTTTTAAGCCCAAGAGATTGAGCTTATCTTTATGAAACCATCCTCAGATGCTACCAAACTCAAGTTCTGTTAAGACAAGGGTTGTCATGAAAGATGATCAAGAGGAGTCAAATGGAGAAATATGAGAAGGGCCATCACTGCTGCCCTCAGGTTTTAATGGGAACATGGTTTAAAATATTTCCCCTTCCCCACTCCACTCCACTAGCTGTTAGAATTAAAGTCGATCTGGCTGCCTAGAAAACTCAAAATGTATCTGGTTTAAATACACAAAGGCTTATTTTATCCATAAAAAGGGTTCAGTGGAGGACATCTAGGATGGATATCACAGCTTCTATTCTGGCAGAGACCACACCTTGAGCAAATACACTCTTGGCTGCACTCTTGACATCACTTCCAGATCCAAAGTAACTGCTCAGGCTTCAGCTTTCGCACTTGCATTGCAGCCAAAATGCTAAAAGGATGGAGAGTAACGAAAGACCCACACACACACACCTCCATAGGTGCAGACACACAGTTATCACCTCTTACCGCCCCAGTCATGAGCTCTAACTCTCGCTATCCCTGGACAGAATGTAGTCACACCAAAGAGGGAAGATCAGACCGTAAGAGAAACAGGGGTTACAAAAGTTCTTGTTTAGCTAGGCATATGGCATTCTTGGAAATGGAGAGGCTGTCTCAGCACAGAGGAGTGGCGAGGTAGATTTGGGAAGGCAATCTGTAATCTGAAACACCACTGAACATCCTCTGTCTCCTGGAGGGTTTCTAGGATGGGATCTGTGCCAGATGCTCTGGACTAAACACTTGTGTGAGTTATTTTAACCATAATGTGACTCAGTTCCCTACAGGGGAGACTTCCGTCTGGGGGTTGCTTTGAGTACTGATTCACCTATGAGAAGCACTCTGAATCGTTCCTGACACCTCCTACACACTCCCCTAAGTGTGATGGACTCTTGCCATTGCCATCATATGGACACGACTTAACACATTTATTTCTGTAACTTCCCTTAATGTGGACTTCCCTGGTGGCTCAGATGGTAAAGAATCTGCCTGCAATGCAGGAGACCTTGGTGTGATGCCTGGGTTGGGAAGATCCACTGGAGAAGGGAATGGCTACTCACTCCAGTGTACTTGCCTGGAGAATTCCATGGACAGAGGAGCCTTGGCAGGCTACAGTCCATGGGGGTCCAAAACGGTCGAACATGACTGAGCGACTAACACTTTTATTCACTAACCTGTCCTAAATGCAACACAGAGGGAATATCTAGTTTAAGTTCAGAACTCTACATCTAACTATACTTGCTTAATAATATCTTCTAAATGCTAGGTAATTCAGTTTCATCATCCCTAATTCTCAAAACTGCATGAGATAGATTAGGATATTTCAAAATTTCAGCAGGAAGTCAAGTTGGTGTCCAGGGACATTTCCTTCGAAAGAAGCTGGCAGGCTTTCCCCTGCAAGGTCTCAGAGGGCAGCACATGTCACGCTGGTGAATTTATGCACGGGTAAGCTCTCATCCCTGCGGCTTGAAAATCTTAACAGCCCACTGCACGAGGACTAGTCTCCCAGGCTGCCTTTCATTAACCAAACTCACAAGTTCCGATTTATAATGACAAATATAACCAACTAGACTAGAAGCTCCTAGACAACCAAACCTATAGAGGAAAAACAATTTTCATCAGAATGGTGTTTGCTGAATTAAATAAAAGAAAAACTACCCTTAATGTTGAAAGTTGTCTCCACAAACATCATTGCTTTAAAATGGCAACACAGTGGTTGCTGACTGTACTTCACACCCCCTGCTTCCTGGGTACACACACATCTTTCTAGGCTTCCCTTGTTTATCAAGTTCTTTGTGACAAACATGTTCTTCCTTAGATTCTCAAGACATCCAATCAGGACTCAAGCAAGCCTTGTACATCCAGGAGCCACTTTCCCTTTTAACTCATGCATCTGTCTCGTTATAATTTCAGTTCAGTTCAGTCATTCAGTCGTGTCCGACTCTTTGCGACCCCATGAATCACAGCACGCCAGGCCTCCCTGTCCATCACCAACTCCAGGAGTTCACTCAAACTCATGTCCATCCAGTCAGTGATACCATCCAACCATCTCATCCTCTGTTGTCCCCTTCTCCTCCTGCCCCCAATCCCTCCCAGCATCAGGGTCTTTTGCAACGAGTCAACTCTTCACATGAGGTGGCCAAAGTATTGGAGTTTCAGCTTCAGCATCAATTCTTCCAGTGAACACTCAGGACTGATCTCCTTTAGGATGGACTGGTTGGACCTCCTGGCAGTCCAAGGGACTCAATTGTCTTCTTCAACACCACAGTTCAAAAGCATCAGTTCTTCAGCACTCAGTTTTCTTTACAGTCCAGCTCTCACATCCATACATGACCACTGAGAAAACCATAGCCTTGACTAGGCGGACATTTGTTGGCAAAGTAATGTCTCTGCTTTTTAATATACTATCTAGGTTGGTCACAACTTTTCTTTCAAGGGGTAAGCTTCTTTTAATTCCATGGCTGCAGTCACCATCTGCAGTGATTTTGGAGCCCAGAAAAATAAAATCTGACACTGTTTCCCCATCTATTTCCCATGAAGGGATGGGACCGGATGCCATGATCTTTGTTTCTGAATGTTGAGCTTTAAGCCAACTTTTTCATTCCCTTTCACTTTCATCAAGAGGCTTTTTAGTTCTTCTTCACTTTCTGCCATAAGGGTGGTGTCATCTGCATATCTGAGGTTATTGATATTTCTCCCAGCAATCTTGATTCCAGCTTGTGCTTCTTCCAGCCCAGCGTTTTTCATGATACTCTCTGTATAAGTTAAATAAGCAGGGTGACAATATACAGCCTTGATGTACTCCTTTTCCTATTTGGAACCAGTATGTTGTTCTATGTCCAGTTCTAACTGTTGTTTCCTGACCTGCATGTATATCTGATAGCAATCAATGCAAAGAAATAGAGGAAAAGAATAGAATGGGAAGACTAGAGATCTCTTCAAGAAAATTAGAGATACCAAGGGAGCATTTCATGGAATGTTATATTTTGCATGATATTAAATTTGAGGCAGTTCAGTTTGTGTCTACTTAGAGCAGAGGGCACACCTCATCCACTTGTTCACTGAGATCTTTTCCCAGAATACTCTTGGGGCCTCCAGGCAAACTCAATGGCATATTCATTATCTTGAAGAAACAGCCTTTGGGGAAAAATGATATTTAAAAAAAATATTCTGACCACTTTCTTTGCCCTAAAGCAAGAAATAAATCTCCCATATGAACTTATCCTCCCTGGACAAGGAGAACAGAAAGCATCCTTATCAACAGTTAGGGAATCCAACTCTAACAGAGAAAGTTTGTATAAAACCTCTGGTATTTCTTCACTGATTTGCTGGCCCAAGCACAAGCCTGCTTGGTCACTTCCACTTGGTCATTCCAACGGCATTCCATTTTTAGCAGACAGTCACGTGTACAAATTAATTTTTCTCCCTCCCGTTAATCTGTGTTGCACCAATCATTAGTCCAGTCAAAAGAACTCTGTGGGCATGGGGGAAATGTTCCTTCCCCAGCAGTAAACAAACACAAAACCAGCAGCCCAGGAAATTCTTAGCCACCGTCATGCCACGGTTGATTCTAACTGACTGAAATGAAAATACCACAGTAAACTGGGATGAACTGTAATGGAGCCAGATATGAGCCCATCCCTTCGCCAACAGCAGTGTATTCGCTACAGATTCTTTGAAGTATTTTCCTTTGCTGTAGTTTATTCCTTCCTCTCTGTCCATACTATATATCATCCTAAGTTTGTCATTAAATATATATTCAACTGTCATGAAATATATATTCAATTCAGGGGGTACCCCAATTGTCAGCAGGTAAAGAGTTCACCTGCAGTGCAGGAGACAGGGGGGATGCAGGTTTGAACTCTGGGTTGGGAAGCTTCCCTGAAGAAGGAAATGGCAACCCACACCAGTATTGTTGCCAGGAGAATCCCATGGACAGAGAAGCCTGGTGGACATTAGTCATGGGTCATGAAAGAATAGTACATGATTGAGCATGCATTTGTCTGGAAGGAAACAGAACATGAGTGTGTGATTTGGCGAAATCATGAAGTACACTGAATGAGTTACATATCAGTGTTCATAACGAGGTGCTTCAGAGGGCAAGTGTGCTTTTAATAGCAAGGTTTGATGAGACATTATACTCCCTAAGGATAGTGACCTCCGTAATCATTATTCCTTGCTTCTCCCCTTACTCTCTGTTTCAAAAACACCAGCAAGCCTTCTCATCATCTTTGCTGTAACAGCAGCTTTGCCGGATGGTAGGCCAGGTGGTTTCGCTAAGATAATGCAGTCCATATTCACACAACAATAGCAGAATCAGGCGTGATTGAAAATTACGGACAGTCCAATTTGTCACAGCTCAGTAAAATAATCCCAGGCTGGTATTCTAACAGCACAACTGACATAATCAAGATTCTGCTTCTTGCAGGGCCATGCAGGCAGATTTTACTGAATAAAATCAACAAATGTTGTAGGCGCTTCTAACCCCACCATAACTGCCTGGATGTCAAATACAGCCTGCCATTTAGAAACATGATCTGTACAGTCCAAGGTAAAGGCAAGTTCATAGACCAAGAAGCAGTGGTTTAGATACAGGAAAGCCCTAAATATATTGCCTAGCCATACTTCTACATAAGATAGTATATTATTCTCCAAAAATTATAATAAAGAGTCACTCATTTCTTTCTTCAACATCCCAGTAGCAACGAATTAAATAAAAACCTACAGAGTAATTCATTCTTTTGTAAAAGTTTGATTAACAGAATGCTCTCTACTATAAATGCCAAACTTGGAATGCACATAGAGGGGCAATTCTGTCTTTTTGACCTTTTTTGGACCTTCTATCAGAGATAGGTCCTCTCTAATATGGAGTTCCTCCTTGATAAAAGCCTCCAATATCCCTCATGTGGCATAATTTTAAATTCCTCTACCTTCTCAGGATGCGTTCCAGTTTATCCAGGCCTTTTAAGTTTTTTTGAAATAGACTATTTTTTTAAAATCTGTATTGAATTTGTTACAATATGGCTTCTGTTATATATTTTGGTTTTAGACCACAAGGCATGTGGCATCTCTGTTCCTCAACGAGGGATCAAACCCACATCCCCTGCCTTGAAAGGTGAAGTCCCAGGCACTGAACCACCAGGGAAGTCTACGCAAGCCTTTCTTAAATGTTTTTACTAGTTAACTATGTAACACACCAGGTGTCATCTTCTTCATATTCAGTGGGAATTACTGTGAGCTCAGTACATCTATTCAAATTAGAGAAGAGAATATTTTTTGTGGGCTATCCTGAACTTGGAGCCAAATGGGTCTCTGAACACAATTACAATAGCTAACTTGTTGACTGCTTTCCCTGTTTGGGATACTACCTTACAATAGTCTGTGAGCTAGGTTCAGGTATTACACCCACTGTGCAGATCAGGAGACAAGACCACAAGTGAGGTAAAACTCAGTGAAGGTAAACCAGCCAGTAAGTAACAGAATTCAACATGATTTTAGGCAGACTGGTGGCTGGAGACCCTGCTCTTTACTGCAACTCGAGTTCAATGGTCATCACAGGGCAGACACTGGATCATCAGCATCAAAGTCCTTTTGAACTTAGTGGAAGTATACATGAGACCAGCTAATTTCAGATCTACTGAATCAGAGACTTTGTGGAGGTAGACAGATGCCAACTCTTTCAGCAAGATTGTCCAGCAAGTCAATCGAGGGCTTCCCTGATAGCTCAGTTGAGCCTACTCACTCAAGTATTCTTGGACTTCCTTTGTGGCTCAGCTGGTAAAGAACCCTTCTGCAATGCGGGAGACCTGGGTTTGATCCCTGGATTGGGAAGATCTCCTGGAGAAGGGAAAAGCTACCCACTCCAGTATTCCAGCCTGGAGAATTCCAGGGACTGTATAGTCCATGGAGTCACAAAGAGTCAGACAAGACTAACTGATTTTCACTTTCACTTTTGTGCATTACATCCTCTAATCATTAGCCTGCATACAAGAGATATGATTTCTCTCCTGTACAGAAATTGAACTCAGAATGGTTAAGTAATTTGCTCAAAGTCAGAACCAGAATTTGATTTTGGAATTGCTCACTTCCCATGTCCTTTGTTTTCTGTCCTGGAGAATTCCATGGATTGTATAGTCCACGGGGCTGAAAAGATTCTGATGTGACTGAGTGATGTCCACTTTACTTCACTTGGCAGGAAATGCTCTATACATAATGCATCCAGGTTCTTAAAAATGCAATATTCACATGATGTTCAGTTGAGAAGACACAAAGAAAAAAAGCACCTGCACTGTGACAGCTGGTGTTCTTCTAAGCTGTGGAGGAGGAGGGTCAGAGAGCCTCTCATGGTGATGCCAACAAGAGAGTTTTCAAGAATAACTCACCATCTAGATGTCCAACATTATCACTTATTCTAAAGTACCATGTCAATACAAACTTTCTCTTTTGTTGCTAAAATTCAGTGTCTTTGAGAAACTGTCTGGACCTCTTAAACTGGAAGACTGACTCAGCCCACAGTCATTGATAACAAAGCTTAGAAGGTTTATTATTTATTGGGAATTAACAAATTTTTCATTCATCTTTAACACCTATTTTCTCAGTGATCATAAAAATTTAGCCTGTATCACCAAAAACTCAGGAATTGAAAATAGATTCCTTGTCCTAGACATAGTGAGCAGAATAAAAATGAATGCATTTTCCTGAACTACTTAAAGAAATGCCATTTTGGATGAAGTCAAGTTCATTATCCTTGGGGGCAGATTCTCTTTGGTGTTGACACTTCTAATATGGCTGCTGAATTATAATGATCACTGGGTATAATTTATTTTATTGTTTATGTAAAATTACAATGGATGGTTATCAGTCCCAGATACAGTAAGGTAATAACCATTAGCAGCCAATTACAATTTATAGTTGCCATAAGTGAAGAACCAGTCAAAATGTATCTAGGTACACTAATTGGACCGAAAATTTAATAAGACAGTCTCATCAAGACATAAGCACCTGCCAAGCAGCTGCCTTTGGCAAGAATAAAAGTCAACCAGCAGTTCCTGTTACAATACTTTTTGGTTACTTGTTTGCTTAAAATTACTCAACCCAAAAATATCCCCAGGAAGGGTGAATGTATTTTACTGTTTGGTATTAATGGTGGGGAAACATGCAGAATTAGGGTTTCATGTATATGTAGATATGCTAATAATAATGCCAATTATTCTCCCAAATGTAGATGGCGAGGTGGCAGCTGTGGTTAATAAAAATAGCACTTAGTGTTGAAATCAGAAGCCCTAAGTTGTTTGCCGCAGACCATCTGTGTGACCTTGGGCCACTCATCACCAGCTCTGGCCTTCACTGCTTTCAACGTCAATGGCAACTCTGATGTCTCTTTTCCCTTACAGGAGATGCATGAGGATTCACTGAGATTTTTAAGAAAAATCTTGTGTAAAAGGTAAAATTCAGCTTACCTAAATGGTTGTAAATTACTTTTTTCTCTGTATTATGTTTTTAAATTATGAAAGTATGATAAGACATTTATAGGAGACTTGGACAATACAAAGTTACATATAGTTCCACTATATACCACAATTATTTTTAAATAGATAAATTAAGATTTTCAGATGGAATTTCAATATCAAACTCTCAAAAATAGAATGAATATACAAAGAAGTAGAAGGATATAGTAGACCTGAAAAGCACCATAAAGCAATTCAACACATTTAAGATTTATACAGTTTTCACACAATGGTAGAATACAAATTCTATTCAAATTCATGCAGACTATAAACTAGGAGACACTGGAACAGAAGATACTTTTGATACAGAATTAGAAGTGGGAGAAAGTCATTTCTTTTTCCTATAGTCAATTGTTATTAGGTATGTGCTCATATAAAAAGATAATAGAAGAAAATATAAATGTACTATCATTTTCCATCTTGTCTCCATCACCAGACCTTGCACTTAGCTAAATTTCCAGAATAGCAATAATAAAAATACATAAATAAATCTCCAATTTAAATGGACTGTAATCTGACTGATAAGTATCTCCACGCCCCTGTCCTCTTGCAGAAATGCTCCCAAACCATAGTTGGGTTATTCAAGAAAATAACGAAATACACTCATCCATTCAAAAGCAATTCTTCGATTAGCACAGAGTGTGAGTCTTTTATGCTCCTCAGATCATACATTTCTCAGTTTTACCTACATAGAGAGATTAAGCTTTTCTTTTTTGGCACTATTATTATCATCGTCATCTAAAATTCTTTTTAGGAAGATCAATTGTTTAAGAGGAAACAGTGTTTCCAATAAAGAAAGAGTAGCTCTCCTTAGGGAGCTGACAACAGGATGGAGTGTTGTTTGTATTAAAAGTCTGATTCTAGCTGAGGTTTTATTTTTTAAATACCTAGTACACCAAATTATCACTAAGTTAAATCTACTCCCTGGTGGCCTGTTAGAAAGCTGTATTCACAAGGGCACTAAGTCAGTTACTATTAGGTAAATTTCCGCTCAGCAGAGGGTCAAATTTCTGTTTTTAATGGACTAATTAATATTTTCTCCTGGCAAGAAAGAAACATACTTTGCACTATTGGAAATTTAAAAGAAAAGCCATATCTGTTACGTTATTTAATTTAAAAGAGGATTATGACTTACCCACCCGCATTTTAAAGTGATTGTATGACTGGCAATTCATTATGGAGACAAAATTATTACATAATAAATTGGAATCAGAGAAGTCACAACAGTCAAGATCATTTTTCCGAGAGGAAGCCACGAAGTAGAAAAGTGACGGAAAGTGTTTTGTGGGGAAGTCAAGCCTGAGGCTGCAAAATGAGATGTGAAGGACACCAAGAAACAGCAGAGATGGTGGCATTCATTGGCCAAAGGGAAATAATTCTGAAATAAGGAGGTGAACTTCATAATTGCAAAATTATTTTCGTGCTTAACACATTGAGTTTGTTCATTCCTTTAATAAAAATAATCATTGTGGGTCTCTGACTGAGATTCTGGGTAAGAAGAATGTCACTTGAGGATCAGAGGCATTAGGAAATGAATGTGAGTGAGGTTGGTCCTCTAAAATGTTAGCTTCTTTCAATATTCCACTGCTATTTCCCAAAATCATCTTTATTTCCTAGATTTCTGAGATTTTCTTACTGTGTAAGGCTGACCTGGGATCTGCTTTAAAATACAGAGGCCATAAAAGTACTGATTAAGATCCTGGGATTGTAAATAGTTATATGTTTAAATTTCTGATACGGCCCATACCAAAACTGTGGACTTCAGTAAATTTCACTTTCACATGTCATATCTTTTTGCCTTTTCATGTGGCTGATTCACTTTGCTGTACAGCAGCAACTAACATTGTAAAGCAACTACACGCCAATAAAAATTTAAAAATAAAGTAATAAAAACAGGAGGAGGCAACTAACAGCCTAGAAGTGACAATGAGGATGAGGACTTGTTGACAAGCCCAGCTCTAGACCCTCAGGGACTTCGTGTTTGAAAGAATCCAACAGTTCACTTGAGTGGACTAGGAGGAATTAGCAGCCTCAGAGAGAAGCAGGTCCCAGGCAAGGCAAGGAGAAAGAGCATCTGATGAGCAAGCTAATACAGAACAGCCACTGTTGAAGAAGTGAAGGTCTGCAGGGCAGAACAGAAGAGAGGGAAGCGAGGAATGGTGTCTGGGTCCAGACAAGAAGCAAGACACAAGCACCGTGGTCTGGAGGGGTCGGGGCAGGTGGATGGAGACCTGGAGACAATATACTGAAACTTGGCCGTGAATGTCAGAAATGTGAGGCCAGTCATGGGCCTGATGCATCAGCATTTTGCTTCCCGCAACCTTGTGTGTGTGTTGTTGTTTTTTTCCATATGGGGTCACATTCATTACGGTCAGTGTGCTTATCTTTCAGATAAAGAATGTCTTGCTGCATATTTAATCATGAGTACATCCTCCTAAATATAAAACCTGTGTCTTGTTTTATGTGCTGCTTTAGTAAGAATGTACCTTGGGGTCACTGTGTTTTTCCTCCAAGGGTCTTACCTGTGAAGCATAACATTTTCTTCCAACCTCTCCTCCCAGAGAGAAGTTGAATTGCTTTGATAACTAAGATTTAATTAAATCTTTATTCCCAGGGAAAATAATTTTATTTTTCTGTCTCTAAAGGAGATATTTCTCAAGATTTACACCTCAGACAAAAGACAAGGCTTCTAGAGAACTCATTAAAATACACATTATTCAGCCCTACCTTAGACTCACCAATTCAGAATTTCTGGCTAGGATACTTTTACTGAATTCATCTTTACTAATGTTGGAGGAACAGTTTTTGTTTTTCTTTTTTTAATCCTGCCCCTCTCCCTTAGAAATAATCACAATATTTATAAGAAAAGGAGCAGGCATTTGCAGTGACATGAGATTGTCATACCAAGTGAAGTTACAGAAAGACAAATACACACGACACCACTCATATGTGGAGCCGAATTTTAAAAGATGTTACAGATGAGCTTATTTACAAAACAGAAAGGGACATCGATTTTGAAAGCAAATTTAAATGTACTTTCAATGTTGGTGTGGGGGGAGGGATAAATTAGGAATTGGGGATTAACACACACACTCATGTACAAAAAATGGAGAACCAATATCTATAGCACAGGGAACTCGATCCAATATTCTGCAATAACCTATATGGGAAAAGAAGCTAAAAAAGAATGAATAGATGTGTGTAACTGAATCACTTAGCTGTTCACCGGAAACTAACAACACGGTAAGTCAACTCTACTCCGATAATTTTTTTTTAATTTGATAGATATTTCAATGACCAATAACATGGTATAGAGTAAAAGGAAACTTTTCTAAACTGTCAATAATAAAAATTGATTATAAAATAACAAAAAGAAAAGGAGTAGAAAGCCTTTGAGTTTAGGAGCTGCAAGGAATGCTTCTAGGGCCCAGATCAACATACACTTAAACACTCTCCAAATTAGTCAGAGCTTGCAGGCTGAGATTTTCAAAAGGACCAATTAAGAACCAACCTATGGCCAACCTAGACAGCATATTAAAAAGCAGAGATGTTACTTTGTCAACAAAGGTCCATCTAGTCAAAGCTATGGTTTTTCCAGTGGTCACGTATGGATGTGAGATTTGGACTACAAAGAAAGCTGAGTGCGGAAGAATTGATGCTTTTGAACTCTGGTGATGGGGAAGACTCTTGAGAGTCCCTTGGACTGCAAGGAGGTCCAACCAGTCCATCCTAAAGGAGATCAGTCCCGGGTGTTCATTGGAAGGACTGATGCTGAAGCTGAAACTCCAGTACTGTGAAGAGCTGACTCACTGGAAGAGACTCTGATGCTGGCAGACATTGAAGGCAGCAGGAGAAGGGGACAACAGAGGATGAGATAGTTGGATGCCATCACCACTTGACAGACATGGGTTTGAGTGAGCTCTGGGAGTTGGTAATGGACAGGGAGGTCGAGTGTGCTGTGGTTCATGGGGTCACAGAGAGTCGGACATGACTGAGCAACTAAACTGACCAAAGTGATGTGAGAACCATCCAGTTCCAGCACAGGATCACTAGATAAGGGAGACCTTGTATGATAGTGTGTGTGACTGAAAATAACTGTGGCCTGAGAAATTCAGAAAGTGGGGAGCTGGTTGGAGCACAGCAACAAGGAAGCATTCTTGGGGCAGGTTCTCTTGGCCGAGAACCTGGAAGTCATGACCTCACCACAGCGTCCCCGCCAGCTCAGATGAATGGGTGGGGCCAACTCTCCACGTGTGTCAAGGATGACAAGGAGTGAGGGTAGTGACCTCAAGATGAACTGACCTGGGAGCATGCACACTGGAAGCTGGGCTTAGATTTTCAAAGACTCATGGGATGATCCACTAAAGGATCCCAAGTGAGAAATGGATTTTGTGCCACTTTCAAGTCAGGCTCTTGGGATCTTAAGCAAGCTTCAATTTAACTTGAAACAAAAATATTTGGGGAGAAGTTCTTCTGGGTTATACTCAACCTAAATGAGACATTTGATACTAATTGAAAGAATAAAACAGTAATTAATTGGGTGAAATAAATTACTATAGTAGAATCAAAAAATTTTTTTAGAGAAAACTGTATCAAGAAAGGTCTTTAATAATGTCAAGTCCCTCTGACATGTCAAGGGCAATAAAGACCAGGGGAAAAACGCTGTTGGAAATAGATGTTCTACACCTGAAGAGAACACTCTCAACAGGCCAACTAGGGAGATATGTCAAATGATCAAAGGGCAAGTCGGCACAGAAATAAAAAACTTCCTTTAAAATTATTATGATAGAAGAAAACACAGGAACGTGTTAGCAGCCTGCAGGGAATGAAATGATACATTTGACAAAAGTAAGCCTATCTTTATTTCCCTTTCTTTCACCAAAAGAAAAACGTGGTTTGTAATTACTAAACTCCAATTTCTTGACTCATATGCTTTCCACACTCCTTACCAAGTTCTTCTTGCCAGTTCTGCGGTGACCACTCTGTCAAGGTCATGACTGACCTCTGTGCTCCCAAATCCATCAGCCCCTTCTCTGTCCTTTGACCTCTCAGTTGCATTCCATGCAACTGAGCGCTTTGCCCTCCTCGAACACTTTTTGTACACAGCCTCCAGGAAATGCTTTTCTTCCCACCAGCTGCCTTCTCCACAGTCTTCCTCACGGCACTTCCTTCTCTCAACTACAGATTTGGCACTTGCCATAGGTACGTGCCATCCACCTCCACAAGGATTAAATCAGGTGCCGCTGCAGCTGCTGACCTTCAATACCCCCTGAAGTGAGTTCAGAACTGAGACACCCTGTATTCTGGAAAATCTGGTAAGACAGGTCTTCAGAGAGTTAGATATTTTCAGGAGCCGATTTTATGAGCCTGATTCTTACATCTCCTCTTATCTAGAAAAGCACTAAACTCCTTCAAGGTGACGTCTGCTCCTTATGACTAGCTGAAATCTACTGCAGAAAAATATGTGCTTCACTGCACGTACTGCCCTCTTCACCAAAATCACGTATATACTGACCTTCCCCTGCCTCTTTGGAGCAGCTTCTCAGAGCTGTCTGGGATGCTGTCTTCTGAGCTACAGTCCTTGTTTTGTCCACACATAAAACTTGACTCACAACTCTCACACTGAACATTTTTTTAGTCGGCATTTCTCTGCTTCCCTGATAGCTCAGTTGGTAAAGAATCCGCCTGCAATACAGGAGACCTGGGTTCGATCCCTGGGTTAGGAAGATCCCCTGGAGAAGGAAAAGGCTACTCACTCCAGTATTCTGGCCTGGAGAATTCCGTGGACTGTATAGTCTATGGGGCCAC
>SJYC01000504.1:0-84596 GCA_006408675.1 Madoqua kirkii
CACCGGTCACCAGGCTTCAGCTCCCTGTGTTGTGCAGCAAGTCCCCCCTGGCTATCCATTTTACATATTGGTAATGCCTGTGTTTCAACGCTCCTCTCCCATTGTCCCACCTTCTCCTTCCCCAACTGTGTCCACAGCCTGTTCTCTATGTCTGCATCTCTGTCGCTGCCCAGCACGTAGGCTCATCCGTACCATCCTTCTAGATGTCTAGCCACTTTTCTACAGGCAGTGACCCCATTCATGAGGGCAGAACTCATCACCTCCCAAAGGCCCCACCTCCTAATACTGTTATCTTAAGGGTTAGCCTTCAATATATGAATTTGGGGGTGAAAACATTTGGAAACACAGCAGCACCCTATCATCAGGCTTGTTTTTGGGGGGAGGTAACCAAATGTAATATCATTAACCTGAGAGTGAAATATCAAAGTGAAGGTCAGACTCTTACTAAGACCACCTCTTTTTACAGCCAGGTTCCCATGGTGTAAAAATGATCCGCTGATCAGAGAGGACCACCCTGTCTGGGTTTTTCTGCTACCTCTACCAAGGCTCTGGTACAATGCCTTCCTCCTTATAACAGCCCATCTGATTTCCAACTAATCTACTGCTTATTTAAAATATTTCCGTCACCTCCCAACTCCAGTCCTGGAACTTGACACCCAGATTTTCCCATCTGAGCATGCTAGTCCTAGAGAGGGGTCATTTTATTACACTTTACCCTGCCTTGATAATAAATTTCATAGAAATATTTGAATTAAAAAAGAATATAAGAGGAAAACCGGCCTATATTTTAAAAGATCCAACTAAATAGTCCAGGAATCAAGGTGTGAGGGGCTCCTGGCTAGATGCCACCTCAGAGCTGCTGGCTTCCTTGACCAGGAAGGCTAAACCACTGTCCTCCAGATGACCTTGGGACTGGACAGCTCATTCCTGACCCATGGAGGACTGTCCAGATCTCAGTCCTCTTTTAGCATATTTTGAGTTTTACAGTCCCATGTCCAAAGAGTTAAGACCTGATAAATTAAGCTCCTGTAAATATATGCTCCTGACATATATATACACCCTATGCCTGGGATAAGCAGTCTCACTGGAAAGTCCCCTCTGGCAGTGTAAACGGGGGCGGAGGTGGGGGCGGTGCTTATATGAACATGCATTCCCATTCTGTAGTGGAGGAACTTCAGAGAAAAAGAGAAGTCTTTCAAGGGAAAATAAACTTATCCCCTTCAAACCATATAAGGGTTCCAATAAATATAGACTGTGAGAGGAAAAAAAAATAGCATATTTCAAGACTGAAGACTTTTATAGCAATGATTTCTTTATATTGGTTTCAGGTCAGATAACATCTAGTTAACTGTAAAGAGTGTAATTATTCCTGGCACCGTGAATTCTTGGAGATGACATACTGCTGCAAATTCCAACATTATTGCCATGAAGCTGAGGTCTTATGCATGGACACCTCTGTTGATTAAGATAATTTTTTTTTATTACCTGCACTTCACAGTAAGACCTGTTAATGTTATAAGCAGTTTTTAGCAATTGTATCCTGTGATATTTGCCTAATGTGTGTATTTATGCACACTGCTGTGTGAACTGTTATGCTTCAAGCATTTTTAAGAACTCTAACCTGTGATATTTTACTAATGTGTGTATTTATGCATATCACAGAAAGCTGTTAATGTTATAAGCATTTTTAAGGACTTTACCCAGGGATATTTTTAACAAATGTTTATAATTACTCAGAAATCCAAATGTGTCTTGTTAGAAAAATATGGCTTGAAGTCTCTGTGTTTACATAAGGCAATCTTGTGTGCTTTTCTCAGAGCTAGATTTTTCTTTCCTGGGAGTGCATCTCTGCAAGAGGATGTGTGAAATAAAGGAGTGAAATGTTCAGGGAAAATAAAATTGAGAAATCCCTTAAATCCAGATTACTGAAATTTATGTCAATTTGACAACTAGATTAGTAGATTAGATCACATAGGAGGTAAAATAAAGAAAAAAAAATTCTGCTCACAAGAAGATCAGAATTTAGGAAGGAAATGGATATATCAAAATTAATTCTAATAAGGTAATAGGAAAAAAGCCATGGTAGAGATAGAAAGCAATGCAAAGTAGAAGAAAGAATAATTTGGAAATAATTGCTGTTCTCTAAACACAGTTTGCATTTATTTTTCTGTAATTGCCTTAATGTTTATTTTCCTGCCTGGAATATGCCTCCCTCTTTTTAGTTCACTTATCAAGCTTTGACCCACCCTTCTGTGTTTTCCCTTAACAGTCCTAAAGTCTACAGACACAGTAGAAATTCCTTATTTTTTAACCACTTTGAGATCAATCGATATGTAAAAGTTGCACGCCTTTCATAGTGTGTAATTCAATGGGTTTTTAGGGATGTATATACACCCATGAAATTAGCACTGTCTTTAGGGACATGTACATATCCATCACCCCCTGAAGTTTTTTCCCATCCCCATGATGATAATGGTGAGGAGAGGGAGGAAAAAAAAGAGGAGGAGGAAAGAGAGGAGGGAGAAGAGGACGATTGAGAAGTTAAGGAGGGTACATTCTTTCCCACCTGCATTTGCCAAGTTACACAGTAGCAACAAATCCCATGGTCTCAGCAGCTTAATACACAAATCCCACAAGTCAAACCCTATAATACATTCCAAAAGGATTTTGCTGTGGGTACTTGAGAACCAGGTAGATGGTGACCCCACCATGTTGCAGCTACACTGCCTGGAATATGGAGCCTTCGTGGTCACCATACCAAATAAAAACCTAGAATCCTAGAATGGCTTTTTCATGGTTTGTGCTGGAAGGGATACTCTTACTTTCATGGCAGATGCGTTACATAGCAGAAGTTTCAGAGCAGATGGTTGACTAGTAGCAGACACTACTGCCTAGAAACATTCAAATTTCTGGAGCTCCAAGAAGAGGCACAAAAAGCAGGAATTGTTCTTGACTGTTGAACACTAACATCCTTATAGCTGGGAGGTCCAGTCACAGGAGAATGATGCCTGTTCTAGAAACATCTTAGAACTGATAGCAGAAGTACTGACAGCTGGTGACTAAATTGGGATTTAATTTAGGCTGTTGGACATGCCTGACTATGCACTAAACTCTCAAGTCAGCATTCTGGACAGAAATGATTAAAATATTTCTGAACTATATAAACCAAGAGAATCAATTTCCTTAAGTGATAACCTAAAGTCATAAAAATGAAAGTGAAACCTCAGTCTTGGGAAAAGCTGGGTGACAGGAGGGTGGAGGGATCATAGGGTCTCCACTGTGGGCTCAGAAAACATCTGGGTTCTAGGCAGCTAGAGAGTTGGTGTGGCTGGAAGCCAGCTCACAGGAAGACTGACGAGGAGGCAGAGCATTCTGAAATAATGCATGTCAGTGTATCGAGTGGATGCAACAGTAATGAAGCTGATTTCACACTGCACTTTTCAGAGTAGTTAAAAAGTTACTTCTGAATGTTCATAGGCAATTTTATACCAAGTAGGTAAATAATAAAGAGAAAAAATATAAATGTAAAATTATAAATTATAAAATTATTCACAGTATAAAATTTTATTTCCTGTTAGTAACAAATCAACAGAGGAAATGAAATTATAAATATACATTTTAGTTCAGCTAGTTCTGAGAACTTTTCAAAGTGTATATTCTTAGATGTAAGATATCCACTGAAGGGTATCTCACTGCCAAGGTCTTTCTGGTGAAGGCAGTGACCTAAGGATCTTCTTCCCAGCCTCACAGGATATGCTGTGGATGCTTCACACACATCACTGGTTGACACATGTCCCTGAGGTTAACTCTCTTAAAAACTCTATGTGTTCATGTTTTCCTCCATCAGTACTGCCAGGCAATGCACATTACCTATAACCCTCTCCTTTTGACTTAGCTTAATATTATAGACAGATTATAGATTAACTATTCAGACAGGACTGTGATGGTTTTGATGTTTTTCTGTAGCAACAAAGATGACAGCAGGCGTTTTTGTGAATTTTTCCAATTACTAATTGCTTTCCTTTTCTTATTCTGCTCACAAGAAGATCAGAATTTAGGAAGGAAATGGATATATACAAAATTAATTCTAATAAGGTAATAGGAAAAAAGCCATGGTAGAGATAGAAAGCAATGCAAAGTAGAAGAAAGAATAATTTGGAAATAATTGCTGTTCTCTAAACACAGTTTGCATTTATTTTTCTGTAATTGCCTTAATGTTTATTTTCCTGCCTGGAATATGCCTCCCTCTTTTTAGTTCACTTATCAAGCTTTGACCCACCCTTCTGTGTTTTCCCTTAACAGTCCTAAAGTCTACAGACACAGTAGAAATTCCTTATTTTTTAACCACTTTGAGATCAATCGATATGTAAAAGTTGCACGCCTTTCATAGTGTGTAATTCAATGGGTTTTTAGGGATGTATATACACCCATGAAATTAGCACTGTCTTTAGGGACATGTACATATCCATCACCCCCTGAAGTTTTTTCCCATCCCCATGATGATAATGGTGAGGAGAGGGAGGAAAAAAAAGAGGAGGAGGAAAGAGAGGAGGGAGAAGAGGACGATTGAGAAGTTAAGGAGGGTACATTCTTTCCCACCTGCATTTGCCAAGTTACACAGTAGCAACAAATCCCATGGTCTCAGCAGCTTAATACACAAATCCCACAAGTCAAACCCTATAATACATTCCAAAAGGATTTTGCTGTGGGTACTTGAGAACCAGGTAGATGGTGACCCCACCATGTTGCAGCTACACTGCCTGGAATATGGAGCCTTCGTGGTCACCATACCAAATAAAAACCTAGAATCCTAGAATGGCTTTTTCATGGTTTGTGCTGGAAGGGATACTCTTACTTTCATGGCAGATGCGTTACATAGCAGAAGTTTCAGAGCAGATGGTTGACTAGTAGCAGACACTACTGCCTAGAAACATTCAAATTTCTGGAGCTCCAAGAAGAGGCACAAAAAGCAGGAATTGTTCTTGACTGTTGAACACTAACATCCTTATAGCTGGGAGGTCCAGTCACAGGAGAATGATGCCTGTTCTAGAAACATCTTAGAACTGATAGCAGAAGTACTGACAGCTGGTGACTAAATATGGGATTTAATTTAGGCTGTTGGACATGCCTGACTATGCACTAAACTCTCAAGTCAGCATTCTGGACAGAAATGATTAAAATATTTCTGAACTATATAAACCAAGAGAATCAATTTCCTTAAGTGATAACCTAAAGTCATAAAAATGAAAGTGAAACCTCAGTCTTGGGAAAAGCTGGGTGACAGGAGGGTGGAGGGATCATAGGGTCTCCACTGTGGGCTCAGAAAACATCTGGGTTCTAGGCAGCTAGAGAGTTGGTGTGGCTGGAAGCCAGCTCACAGGAAGACTGACGAGGAGGCAGAGCATTCTGAAATAATGCATGTCAGTGTATCGAGTGGATGCAACAGTAATGAAGCTGATTTCACACTGCACTTTTCAGAGTAGTTAAAAAGTTACTTCTGAATGTTCATAGGCAATTTTATACCAAGTAGGTAAATAATAAAGAGAAAAAATATAAATGTAAAATTATAAATTATAAAATTATTCACAGTATAAAATTTTATTTCCTGTTAGTAACAAATCAACAGAGGAAATGAAATTATAAATATACATTTTAGTTCAGCTAGTTCTGAGAACTTTTCAAAGTGTATATTCTTAGATGTAAGATATCCACTGAAGGGTATCTCACTGCCAAGGTCTTTCTGGTGAAGGCAGTGACCTAAGGATCTTCTTCCCAGCCTCACAGGATATGCTGTGGATGCTTCACACACATCACTGGTTGACACATGTCCCTGAGGTTAACTCTCTTAAAAACTCTATGTGTTCATGTTTTCCTCCATCAGTACTGCCAGGCAATGCACATTACCTATAACCCTCTCCTTTTGACTTAGCTTAATATTATAGACAGATTATAGATTAACTATTCAGACAGGACTGTGATGGTTTTGATGTTTTTCTGTAGCAACAAAGATGACAGCAGGCGTTTTTGTGAATTTTTCCAATTACTAATTGCTTTCCTTTTCTTTACCTAGATCTAACAAGAGGCATAGCAGTTTCATCTTTTCTTTTCTTTTCTTTTCTTTAATAACAATCTGCTGGGAGTAAGCATGAGGAATTCCGCCTGTGACAAAGGTCATGAGGAAGGAAGCCCAACAAAACGCAAAGGCGTGATCCGGCTTCAGGGGTTCCCCCTGAGTTTTCCTGAACATCTACCCCCCCCCCCAAAACCAGAGTCTGCCTGACTTATTGTACTGTGCTTTCCCACTCTTCTGACACTCTCTGGAAAAAGTTAACTTAGGGCTTCAGTCTTCTGCATTTGAAAGGAATGTTTCAGCTCATATTCAAAAGCAGAGACATTACTTTGCCTACTAAGGTCCGTCTAGTCAAGGCCATGGTTTTTCCCGTGGTCATGTATAAATGCGAGAGTTGGACTGTGAAGAAGGCTGAGCGCCGAAGAATTGATGCTTTTAAACTGTGGTGTTGGAGAAGACTCTTGAGAGTCCCTTGGACTGCAAGGAGATTCAACCAGTCCATTCTGAAGGAGATCAACCCTGGGATTTCTTTGGAAGGAATGATGCTAAAGCTGAGATTCAGTACTTTGGCCACCTCACGTAAAGAGTTGACTATTGAAAAAGACTCTAATGCTGGGAGGGATTGGGGGCAGGAGAAGAAGGGGACGACAGAGGATGAGATGGCTGGATGGCATCATGGACTTGATGAACGTGAGTCTGAGTGAACTCCAGGAGTTGGTGATGGACAGGGAGGCCTGGCGTGCTGCGATTCATGGGGTCGCAAAGAGTTGGACACGACTGAGCGACTGAACTGAACGGAACTCAGCTCAAACCCCATGATGACTCTCTAACTTGCCTGACAATTTCCTCTGAACTTTTTACAATTTGTGAATTGCTTACAGCCCCCCAACCGCGAGAGGCACGAAGCTGAAAGCATCTTAAAGATACAGAGTCTTTTCTAAAGAGCTAAAAATTGTATTGGTGACAGATTTCACTGTTGACTCAATGACTGCTGCCAGGCCTCCATATTCTTTGTCTTTTAGACCCCTGAAGGATATTAATCAATGTAATTGGGATATATAAATAGGAATATAGTAGTTTTTGATGTTAGCAACACTAGACTTTGGGGTTAATGACTTTTCTTTGTTATATATCACTGCACTCCTCTTGTGTCCTTGCTATGTAAGAATGTAACTTTATTTAGTGCTTTCTGAGAGTGGCACCAGACTTTGGGAAGAACAACATAAATAAATTTTCTGGTTGACAAACCCTTATCAGAAAAGAGGCCGTAAAATGTTAATTGGCCCTCTGGCCAGAAGATGATGTAAATCACCTAAGACTTGTGTATACAACTAGGTATGCAAAGAGAAAGCCTGGTCTCAATAAGAGTCAGGGCTGCTGACGCTGCATAATTTTGTATTACCCATTGATCTCTATGTACAATCAAAAAAGTGTAAAAGGCCTTTCTGGACAATAGAGGATGGGCCAGTCGCTGGACTGGTTTCCCCAGTGTCCTCTTTACTCTATTTTCAGGCTGAATTCCCATCTGGGGCATGGAGGCTCACCATGTCTACTTACTTGCCCTGGCTTTTAAGTCCTGTGAGAGAGGGAGCCCAAGGCCAGGCACCCTCCACTATTCAAACGAGCACTGGTGGCCTAACGTAAATGGTGCAAACTTCTTGTCTCGAAGTTTTATTGGTTTTCCCCATAAACCAAGTTATTTAGAATCTTTTCTCCACTAAATTTCCTACTATACTATTATTTCCTAATCTTATATTTCTAAATAAATAAGTTTTTCCTCACCTATCCGTCTCCTCTTCGAATCACCCTGGATCCACTGGGGCAGGACCCTGACAACAATCTATTCAACTTTGGTGTCTTCTCTTTTGTGTAAACTATGCTTATCTCAAAAGACAATCACTTAAAGGCTGCTAATTTATGAAACCACCCCAGAATTGATCCTTTATCCTGCAATGCCTATTGTGGTCAGATCCTCCTTACCGCTACGGAGGAGGCATCTTATGCAGCCAACTCACCAGTCTCAAAGTTCATGGCATGCATCTTTCTACACAGACACTGGGGGTCTTGACAGAGTTTCCAGGTCACTGCAAGTTTTCCTGCTGTGTACTCCAGCACTTGATATGCCTTTCAAGAAAAGTCCTGCCATTTCTATTAGTGAAATGGATGACACCTTGCTGACACTTCAGCAAACCTCCAAGACACGTAGTATATCATGATCTCTTCACTCTACTCAGAATTCCATCTTCCTTCCCTCTAGGAAGCTAAATGAGCAACCAGAAATTTGAACTGTCAAAAAACAGTGCTGCTTAAGGTATCCATTGTCTACTTTGCTAGATGAACTATGCCCAGATGCTATTTCCGTTTTCTGAAATACTTGTAACTCAGATGCAAAGTCATTTCCAACTTTTTAAGATGCCCTGGGCTGTCACCTGCCAGGCTCCTCTGCCCATGGGATTTTCCAGGCAACAATACTGGAGTGCGTTTCCATTCCTTCTCCAGGGGAGCTTCCAGACCCTGGGATTGAACCCACATCTCCTGCATTGGCAAGTGGATTCTTTACTGCTAGGCCACCAAAGAAGCCCTTTCTGCAATATTAGTTCAATTCAGTTCAGTCACTCAGTCGTGTCCGACTCTTTGTGACCCCATGAACCACAGCACGCCAGACCTCCCTGTCCATCACCACTCCCAGAGTTCACTCAAACTCATGTCCATTGAGTCAGTGATGCCATACAGCCATCTCATACTCTGTCGTTCCCTTCTCCTTCTGCCCTCAATCTTTCACAACATCAAGGTCTTTTCCAATGAGTCAACTCTTCACATGAGGTGGCCAAAGTACTGGAGTTTCAGCTTCAGCATCAGTCCTTCCAACGAACAGCCAGGACTGATCTCCTTTAGGATGGACTGGTTGGACCTCCTTGCAAGCCAAAGGACTCTCAATGGTCTTCTCCAGCATCATAGTTCAAAAGCATCAATTCTTTGGCACTCAGCTTTCTTCACAGTCCAGCTCTCACATTCATACATGACCACTGGAAAAACCATACCCTTGACTAGAGGGACCTTTGCTGGTAAAGTTATATCTCTGCTTTTCAATATGCTATCTAGGTTGCTCATAACTTTCCTTCTAAGGAATAAGCATCTTTTAATTTCATGGCTACAGTCAACATCTTCAGTGATTTTGGAGACCAAAAATATAAAGTTTGACACTGTTCCCCCATCTATTTGCCATGAAGGGATGGGACCAGATGCCATGATCTTAGTTTTCTAAATGTTGAGCTTTAAACCAACTTTTTCCCTCTCCTTCACTTTCCTCAGGAGGATTTTTAGCTCCTCTTCACTTTCTGCCATAAAGGTAGTGTCATCTGCATATCTGAGGTTATTGATATTTCTCCCAGCAATCCTAATTCCAGCTTGTACTTCTTCCAGTCCAGCGTTTCTCATGATGTACTCCGCATATAAGTTAAATAAACTGGGTGACAATATATAGCCTTAACGTTCTCCTTTTCCTATCTGGAACCAGTCTGTTGTTCCATGTCCAGTTCTAACTGTTGCTTCCTGATCTGCATACAGGTTTCTCAAGAGGCAGGTCAGGTGGTCTGGTATTCCCATCTCTTTCAGAATTTTCCAGTTTATTGTGAATCATACAGTCAAAGGCTTTGGCATAGTCAATAAAGCAGAAATAGATGTTTTTCTGGAACTCTCTTGCTTTTTCCATGATCCAGCGGATGTTGACAATTTGATCTCTGGTTCCTCTGCCTTTTCTAAAGCCAGCTTGAACATCTGGAAGTTCATGATTCATGTATTGCTGAAGCCTGGCTTGGAGAATTTTGAGCATTACTTTACTAGTGTGTGAGATGAGTGCAATTGTGCAGTAGTTTGAGCATTCTTTGGCATTGCCTTTCTTTGGATTGGAATGAAAACTGACCTTTTCCAGGCCTGTGGCCACTGCTGAGTTTTTCAAAATTTCGCATAGGAGTGGCTGAAAGGAGCTACCCCATGCCCGAGGTCACAGTGGCGGCTGAGAGGAGCTACCAAACGTACAAGGAGCAGCGGCTGCACAGGGGGCCAAGAGGAGCTACTCCACATTCAAGGTCAGGAGGGGCGGCTGTGAGAAGATACTCCTCGTCCAAGATAAGGAGCAGTGGCTACACTTTGCTAGAGCAGCCGTGAAGAGATACCCCACGTTCAAAGTAAGAGAAATCCAAGTAAGATGACAGGTGTTGCAAAAGGGCATCAAAGGGCAGACACACTGAAACCGTAATCACAGAAAACTAGCCAATCTGATCACACGGACCACAGCCTTGTCTAACTCAATGAAACTAAGTCATGTGTGGGGCCCCATCGGGCGGGTCATGGTGGAGAGGTCTGACAGAATGTCGTCCATTGGAGAAGGGAATGGCAAATCACATCAGTATTCTTGCCTTGACAACCCCATGAACAGTATGAAAAGGCAAAATGATAGGATACTGAAAGGGGAACTCCTCAGGTCGGTAGGTGCCCAATATGCTACTGGAGATCAGTGGAGAAATAACTCTAGAAAGAAAGAAGAGATGGAGCCAAAGCAAAAACAATACCCAGTTGTGGATGTGACGTGATAGAAGCAAGGTCCGATGCTGTAAGGAGCATACTGCATAGGAACCTGGAATGTCAGGTCCATGAATCAAGGCAAATTGGAAGTAGTCAAACAGGAGATAGTGCTTACTAAATGGTAATTTATAAATTGGGAGATAGGAATGAACACACACATATAAATAATAGGTAACTAATAAGGACCTACTATATATCACAGAGAACACTCAATACTCTGTAACAGCCTATATGGAAAAAGAATCTTTAAAAAGAGTGGATATATGTATACCTGATTCACTTTTTTGTAATCTGAAACTAATACAACATTATAATTCAACTATACTCCAAGGAAAAATTAAAATAAATGGTCATTTGTAACCATTCTATTGGTATGTGAAATTAACGGTAACATACAAATACAAATATGTATATATATTTATTACATCTCTGCATATATACAGTTATATTATAAAAATACCATATTACTGAGCAATCCCACTAATCAGCATATATCCTGAGAAATCTATAATTCAAAATGACACGCACCCCCTAGTGTTTAATGCAGCACTATTTACAGTAGCCTGGCCATGGAAGCAACATAAATGTCTACCAACAAATGAACAGATAAAGAAGATGTGTATATATTACTCAGCTAGAAACTGATTAAAGGTCTGCAGCCATGAAATTAAGACTATTGCTTCTTGGAAGGAAAGCTATGACAAACCTAGACAGCATATTAAAAAGCAGAGATATCACTTTGCTGACAAAAGTCTGTATAGTCAAAGCTATGATTTTTTCCAGTAGTCATGTGAGAGCTGGACTATAAAAAAGGCTGAGCACCAAAGAATTGATGCTTTAAAATTGTGGTGCTGAAGAAGACTCTTGACAGTCCCTTGGACTGCAAGGAGATCAAACCAGTCAATGCTAAAGGAAATTAGTCCTCAATATTCATTGGAAGGACTGATGCTGAAGCTGAAACTCCAGTACTTCGGCAACCTGATAACAAGAGCCAACTCACTGGAAAAGACTCTGATGCTGAGACAGATTGAAGGCAAAAGGAGAAGGGGGAAGCACAGGATGAGATGGTTTGATAGCCTCACTGACTCAACAGACATGAATTTGAGGAAAGTCTGGAAGATAGTAGAGGACAGAGGAGCATGGCTTGCTGTAGTCCATGCAGTCACAAAGAGTCCAACAAGACTTAGCAAACGAACAACAACAAAATGATCCAGCCATTCCACTTTCAGGTGTTTATCAAAGAAAAGGAAAACAGTAACTTGAGAAGATATCTGGATCACCATGTTCACTGCAGCATTATTTATTTACAATATCAAGCTATATTTTTAAATGAAGTTGAATGCCTACTTTTCAAAATAAGAATTTGAACTAGTATGTAAATTGACTTTCAGAGTAAAGCAGTCTTCTGTTCCTGTGTTCTATACTTTTGGGGTTTTATGCTTTCTCACTTTGCTCATCCTTTTTTATACATCTTATAATCTTCGTTATGTTTGTTTGGTGTTGATCCTTTCAGTTGTTTTGAGGTATATGTCATGCTTTTAATTTTACAAGTATTTTTAAAACATTGATGTTAACTTAATAATTTAATAATAATGTGGTCCACTGAAGCAGGGAATGGAAAACCACTTCAGTATTCTTGCCTTGACAAGCCCATGAACAGTATGAAAAGGCAAAATGAAAGGATAATGAAAGAGAAACTCCCCAGGTTAGTAAGTGCCCAGTATGCTACTGGAGATCAGTGGAGAAATAACTCCAGAAAGAATGAAGGGATGGAGCCAAAGCAAAAACAATACTGGTGGATGTGACTGGTGATAGAAGCAAGGTCTGATGCTGTAAATATTGCATAGGAACTTGGAATGTTAGGTTCATGAATCAAGGCAAATTGGAAGTGGTCAAACAGGAGATGGCAAGAGTGAATGTCAACATTGTAGGAATCAGCAAACTAAAATGGACTGGAATGGGTGAATTTAACTCAGATGACCATTATATCTACTACTGTGGGCAGGAATGCCTCAGAAGAAATGGAGTAGCCATCATGGTCGACAAGAGTCCAAAATGAAGTACTTGGATGCAATCTCTAAAATGACAGAATGATCTCTGTTTGTCTCCAAGGTAAACCATTCAATATCAGTTATCCAAGTCTATACCCCAACCAGTAACGCTGAAGAAGCTGAAGTTGAATGGTTCTATGAAGATATACACAACCTTTGAGAATGAACACCCCCAAAAGATGTGCTTTTCATTATAGGGGACTGGAATGCAAAAGTAGGAAGTCAAGAAACAACTGGAGTAACAGGCAAATTTGGCCCTGGAATACAGAATGAAGCAGGGCAAAGGCAAAAAGAGTTTTGCCAAGAGAATGCACTTGTCAAGGCAAACACCCTCTTCCAACAATGCAAGAGAAGACTCTACAAATGGAAATCACCAGATGGTCAACAATGAAATCAGATTGATTATATTCTTTGCAGCCAAAGATGGAGAAGCTCTATACCATAAGGAAAAACAAGACTGGGAGCTGACTGTGGCTCAGATCATCAACTCCTTATTGCCAAATTCAGACTTAAACTGAAGAAAGTGCAGAAAACCACTAGACCATTCAGGTATGACCTAAGTCAAATCCTTTATGATTATACAGTGGAAGTGAGAAATAGATTTAAGGAACAAGATCTGATAGACAGAGGGCCTGATGAACCTCCACAGATGGAGGTTCATGACACTGTACAAGAGACAGGGATCAAGACCATCCCCTGCCTTAATTTTACAAGTATTTCTAAAACACTGATTGAAAAGAAATGCAAAAAAAGCAAAATGGCTGTCTGAGGAGGCCTTACAAATAGCTGTGAAAAGGAGAGAAGTGATAATCAAAGGAGAAAAGATATTCCCATTTGAATGCAAGTTCCAAAGAATAGCCAGGAGAGATAAGAAAGCCTTCCTCAGTGATCAATTCAAAGAAACAGGGTGGAACAACAGAATGGGAAAGACTAGACATCTCTTCAAGAAAATTAGAGATACCAAGGGAACATTTCATGCAAAGGTGGGCTCGATAAAGGACAGAAATGGTATGGACCTAACAGAAGCAAAAGATATTAAGAGGAAGTGACAAGAATACACAGAAGAACTGTACAAAAAAGATCTTCACGACTCAGATAACCACGATGGTGTGATCACTCAACTGGAGCCAGACATCCTGGAATATGAAGTCAAGTGGGCCTTAGAAAGCATCACTATCAATGACCTCAGATATGCAGATGACACCACCCTTATGGCACAAAGTGAAGAGGAGCTAAAAAGCCTCTTGAGGAAAGTGAAAGAGGAGAGTGAAAAAGTTGGCTTAAAGCTCAACCTTCAGAAAATGGAGATGATGGCATCTGCTTCCATCACTTCATGGAAATTAGATGGGGAAACAGTGGAAACAGTGTCAGACTTTACAGTTTGGGGCTCCAAAATCACTGCAGACGGTGATTGTAGCCAGAAATTAAAAGACCCTTACTCCTTGGAAGGAAAGTTACGACCAACCTAGATAGCATATTGAAAAGCAGAGATATTACTTTGCCAACAAAGGTCCGTCTAGTCAAAGCTACGGTTTTTCCAGTGGTCATGTATGGATGTGAGAGTTGGACTGTGAAGAGAGCTGAGCACTGAAGAATTGATGTTTTTGAACTGTGGTGCTGGAGAAAACTCTTGAGGGTCCCTTGGACTGCAAGGAGACCAGTCCTGGGTGTTCACTGGAAGGACTGATGCTGAAGCTGAAACTCCAATACTTTTGCCAACATGCTCATTGGAAAAGACTTTGATGCTAGGAGGGATTGGGGGCAGGAGGAGAAGGGGATGACAGAAGATGAGATGGCTGGATGGCATGACCGACTTGATGGACTTGAGTTTGGGTAAACTCCTGGAGTTGGTGATGGACAGGGAGGCCTGGCGTGCTGCAGCTCATGGGGTTGCAAAGAGTCAGACACGACTGAGCGACTGAACTGAACTGATTATTCCTTATAGTCAAGCATTAGTATGTTTTCACTTTAAAGGGAAAGATCAGTAGATTATCTCTATTCAATTCTTCCTTTCAAAATGTGTATAATATAAATGTATAATAGAAATGAAAGCTGAATTTGTTTAAAAAGTATTTTTATATTTAAGCTCTATTATCTCATTTCTGTAATTAGATACTGTTATAATTTCTAAGCCTCTCCACTTAAAATATTTTTCTGCTGCCTTTGCACATGGATGATAGCTTATAGAAAATTGTTACTCCATTCTATTTTCACCTTTATAATATCTAGTCTATTGTTCCCTTAAGTTTTAAACTGCAAAAAAGATAAGTAGTCTAGCATTTGTTTTTCTGATAGTTCTATTAAAATGCTGAATGGGCCTATATTAAATTGCCCTTTCTTCAGATTCCATTATTATTTAAATGTTAGAGTTTATGCTAACCTGTACACCTTCTTGAACAATTAAAATTTAAAACTGTGTTGAAAAAGCTATTTCTTTATATTCTACAGCATTTTTAGTTTCCTTATGCTCTCTAATCTAACAGAAAAATAAGCAGACATTCAAGTACTCATAGCAATGTTATTTGACAACACAACAAATTCACATTCTTAGTTTATTAGGTTGTTTTTTTTTTAAGCAGCCAGACTTTTGTTTGTATGGCCTTTTCACTGTCACCATTTACGTTTTTTTCCATCCTGTCATAGACCCCAAAGCCCAGTAAACAATACTGATGAGTGCTGAAAGGGCACAGTGATAAATGACATTACATAATGTGCTAACATCACAGGTCATGAACTTTAAGTTGTGGAGATAAGAATATCCCTTTCAGGAATGGAGACACCCACATAGAGAACAGACTTGCAGACACAGTAGCGGAAGGAGAGGATGGGACAAATTGAGACACAGCATTGAAACATACACATTACCATATGTAACACACATAGCTAATGGGAAGTTGCTGTATAACCCAGGGAGCTCAACCCTCTGCTCTGTGATAACCTAGAGGGGTATGATGGGGTGCAGGATGGGGAGAGGTTCAACAGGGAGGAGACATGTGGATACTGACGGCTGATTTGCATTGTTGTTGGAAGAAACCAATGCAACCTTGTAAAGCAATTATCCTCCACTTAAAAAATAAATAAGAGCAGACCTTTGTGAATCTTATGCCTCCAGTCATAACTACATATTTCATCTGGTCAAAGTATCATGGGCTTCCCTGATAGCTCAGCTAGTAAAGAATCTACCTGCAATGCAGGAGATCCCGGTTCATTCCTGGGTAGGGAAGATCTGCTGGAGAAAGGATAGGGTACTCACTCCAGTATTCTTGGGCTTCCCTGGTGGCTCTGCTAGTGAAGAATCTGCCTACAATGCAGGAGATCTGGGTTCAATCTCTGGGTTGGGAAGATCCCCTGGAGAAGGGGAAAGCTACCCATTCCAGTATTCTGGCCTGGAGAATTCCACGGAGTGTGTAGTCCATGGGGTCGCAAACTGTAGGACATGACTGAGTGACTTTCACTTTCAAAGTATCATACATCAGCGAACAGCCATGAGACAAAGACTGACTTCTCTTCCTATACTACTCCAGGGTGATGGATGTTTGTTTCACAAGACAGAGGGTGTGAACCAGGGCACATCACTAGTTCAGTTTCCCAAACAACCTCATTAATCATTCCAGTATTCTGGCCTGGAGAATTCCACGGAGTGTGTAGTCCATGGGGTCGCAAACTGTAGGACATGACTGAGTGACTTTCACTTTCAAAGTATCATACATCAGCGAACAGCCATGAGACAAAGACTGACTTCTCTTCCTATACTACTCCAGGGTGATGGATGTTTGTTTCACAAGACAGAGGGTGTGAACCAGGGCACATCACTAGTTCAGTTTCCCAAACAACCTCATTAACGCCCATGCTTCCAAAAGGTGTCAGAAGAGAGGTGAAGGGGGTTAAATCTGGACTGAGATGTCAAACTGGCCTCAAAGTGTGTTAGTAAAATAGCAAGAATAAATACTTCAATGAGTTACCAACAATATAAAAGAAATAACTATAGATACCACACAGGAGTGCCTGTTATGTAGAAAACCCACAGCAGTGTTGCCCGTCATTGATATTTGGAAAAATAAGAAAAACTCTCCAAATCAGTCCAGTTCCTCATTCAGTGAACATATCATTGGCCATAGTGTTTAATCTGCTGTCCACGTGAGTCTCTTTGCAATTAGGAGAAACTTTCAGGATTGCAAGCCAGACAAGATTCTAAACCAGAATCCAAAGGAAACCTTTGGTTACTTGAAGTTAACTGCCCTTTTACTTACATTTCATCAAGAAAATAGACAATCTTTCTCATGTGTGTTTTCTTAATGTGCTGGGTTGGCCAAAAGGTTTATTCAAGTTTTTCTGTAACATCTCACAGATTAATGAAAAACTGTATGAAGACAGAATCCATGTAACTAATCAAGGCTCTATTTTCCTACTTTTTTTGCACCTAAAAATTTTAATCTGAAATTGGTAAAGAATATATTGAGTGGAAATACAAGTGAACTTGAATAAACTTGCTTAATTTTGATATAATCCAAAATTTAAAAATTGCAAACACATGGATTTCTTTTAAAATACACAAGTATTAAAATTAAAAGGAATAAAGTGCTTGGCAAATCATAGCTACTTGAACATCTATTGAAATTATAACTACATTTACTATTAGGATCCTATAGGATTAAAATTACAAAGTAATTTTAAATTTTCATTATCTGCTCTAAGAGCACTAATTATTCTCAAAATTTTCACAATATTTGAATTGTATGAAAAAAATAAAATTTTGAACTAAAACATGTATAAATATGAAAAATTCCATTTTCAAATGTCTTGTGGGATATATATCTTCCAGTTTAGTTTCCTTTGTCTATTTCAAAAGAGTTTTGTTTTCCCTGTTGCCCTTTTCATCAAAATAACCATACTTCATGAAGAACATGTGGTTTTTATTTTTCAAGTATATTTCCATTAAAATTTTTGAATAAGACCTAATTTTGAAATCACGTTTAATTGTTTAGTTGCTAACTCGTGTCCTACTCTTTGTGACTTCATTGACTGCACCATGCCACGCTTCCCTGTCCTTTGTTATCTCCTGAAGTTTGTTCAAACTCATATCCATTGATTCAGTGATGCCATCCAATCAACTTATTCTCTGTTGCCTCTTTCTGCTTCTTCCCTTAATCATTCCCAGCATCAGGATCTTTTCCAGTGAATTGGCTCTTCTGATCAGGTGGCCAAAGTTTTGGAGCTTTAGTTTCAGCATCAGTCCTTCCAATGAGTATTCAGGGTCGATTTCCTTTAGGATGGACTGGTTTGATCTCCTTGCTGTCCAAGGGACTCTCAAGAGTCTTCTCCAACACCACAGTTCCAAACCATCAATTCTTTAGCGTTCAACATTCTTTGGAGAAGGCAATGGCACCCCACTCCAGTACTCTTGCCTGGAAAATCCCATGGACAGAGGAGCCTGGTAGGCTGTAGTCCATGGGGTCACTAGGAGCAGGATACAACTGAGCGACTTCACTTTCACTTGTCCCTTTCATGCATTGGAGAAGGAAATAGCAACCAACTCCAGTGTTTTGCCTGGAGAATCCCAGGGACAGGGGACCTGGTGGGCTGCCGTCTATGGGGTCACACAGAGTTGGACACAACTGAAGTGATTTAGCAGCAGCAGCAACCTTTATGGTCCAACTCTCAAATCTATACATGACTACTGTCAGCAGAGTGATGTCTCCGCTTTTTAACACACTACCTAGGTCTGTCACAGCTTTGCTTCCAAGGAGCAAACATCTTTTAATTTTGTGGCTATAGTCAAGATCTGCAGTGATTTTGGAGCCAAAGAAAATAAAACCTGTACTGTTTCCACTTTTCCCCATCTATTTGCCATGAAGTAAGGGACTAGATGCCATGATCTTGGTTTCTGAATTTTAAGTTTTAAGCCAGCTTTTTCACTCTGCTCTTTGATCTTCATCAAGAGGCTCTTTAGTTCCTCTTCACTTTCTGCATTAAAGTGGTATTGAAAGGTTGTTGCTGACCCATGAAAAGACACTGGGATTCTTGGCTTCCGGATGAGAAGAATTCAATCTGGGGCCAGAACGAGGCTTGATCACTCAGAGCTTCTGTGCAATGGAGTTTTATTAAAGTATAAAAGGGATAGAGAAAGTTTCTGACATAGACATCAGAAGGGGGCAGAAAGAATACCCCCTTGCTAGTGTTAGCAATGGAGTTATATACCTTTTAATTAGTTATTACAATGAATCAAAACAATGTCTCAAGTTTGTGAAAATTTTACCATACCTACTCCAGCAACTTACATTTTAGGATAACAAGATTAGAATTTAACAACAGAAAGATCCTCCAGACCCACTCTCATATATTCTAAAATATCAGGATTAGTCAGAAGGTTTTCAGGAAGGAGAAACTCCTCCAGCTGGATATATTGTTGTTGTATAATCCCTAGGACAGAGTTTAAACTGAGTTGTATAATTGACTAAGACTAAGGTTTTTCCAGTGGTCAAGTATGGATGTGAGAGTTGGACTATGAAGAAAGCTGAGTGCTGAAGAATTGATGCTTTTTGAACTGTGGTGTTGAAGACTCTTGAGAGTCCCTTGGACTACAAAGAGGTTCAACCAGTCCATCCTAAAGGACATTAGTCCTGGGTGTTCTTTGGAAGGCCTGATGCTAAAGCTGAAACTCCAATATTTGGCCACTTCATACGAAGAGTTGACTCATTGGAAAGACCCTGATTCTGAAAGGGATTTGGGGCAGGAGGAGAAGGGGACAACAGAGGATAAGATTGCTGGATGGCATCACCAACTCAATGAACATGAGTTTGGGTAAACTCTGGGAGTTGGTGATGGACAGGGAGGCCTGGTGTGCTGTGATTCATGGGGTCACAAAGAGTCTGACACGACTGAGCTACTGAACTGAAATGACCTAAACTGAAGAAATACAGAGGAAAAAAAGTTTGTCCTTTTCTCCTCCTTGAGAATTTAAGGCTCCCAATCTCCACTTCGAGAGTCCCAGATCCCTTTCTTCTCCTTGGGGACCCTGAACTTATCAATCTGCTTAGGAATTGACTCTCTCAATATCATCTGTATATCTGAGGTTGTTGAATTAATGCAAGAATTTAATTATTGTTGAGTAACCAGTAGATTAAAATGTGCTAAATTATAAGAATTCACAAGTTTTCATGACATAAAATATCTTTTTCAAAGGTTATATTTCTTTTGTGTTTCATATTCAAAATCACCAAAAGTTTTTTTTAATCAAGTGTTAAAAGACATGTATTCTACAAAATAATTAAGAGTTTAAACAAAATTACTATAGTTAACATTTAGAAATGTTATATCAAACAGAAATAATCATTTGGAAATTTGCCATGGTGTGATCTGTTTTGGAAATCAATTTAGCAGTATGTTTAAGTAGCCTAAGACACTTGAGAATTTAGTAATTTGGGGGAAAGATACATGTACCATTGGTAATAGTGTATAAACTGCCTAGAATTACCTAAGTGTCTACAATATTACGATGGTTAAATTATACTACAGTTTTATGATAGTATTAAAAAGTCATGCTTTGTGTGTGAAGAGCTTTAAATGTTTATACTCTTTAAATTATTCATCCTGCTAGAAGCCTACCTTAGCTCTGATGATGTGCAGGCAAAGACTTATATAAGGATATTATTATGTATAATATCTAAAAGAGATTTTTTTATAAAAATGTATTTGGACTTTCTGCATAACAGAATATAGAATCCAGTAATTTAAGTCTGCTTTTGAAAGTTATTTACTACTAGGGGTGGGGGTGAGTTAATAAAAATGCTAAATGAAAATTCGAGGAGCAAAACAACCAGGTAGTTTTTTTTTTTCCAAGTTTTGTAGGTAAGATACATAAATTATAAACACTCACAAAAAAAAGAAAACTGTGAAATACTGCAACTAAGTGTGAAGAATGCTATTATAAATCAAAGAAATTTGCTTATGGCCTGACTTCAAGCTTTTCCTTGATAATTATGTACATTTAAAAAATTTAACAGTGAATGTGAATATAATATTGTGGCATAAGTAGCATTTGGATTAAATGCCAAGAACACTATGCAAAATGGCTCATATATTTGATAGAAACTATGAAACCATGTTTTTGGCAGATATTAAATTGGACAGAAATTATAAATGGTATCTCACTATGACTTCCTATTTTCTTCATTGTTTCTACATTTCGTAATTTGAATTTTTCTGTAAGCAACTGTTTGTCCCTTTTCTCCCATTTATTCAGTCAGTTTTATCAGTTTGGACTCATGGATATTATTTTTATTTGGGGGGTTGTAATCTGTTACTACCACCATTTTGTTGGTGAAATTTTTCCAGCTGTGAGTTTGTTTCTGTGTCCTTTTAACATGTCTGCATCTTTTTCTTTGTTTTTAGCACTTATTTCTGTTATTACAAGATACCCTATGTTTATCGTGCGTATTTCCTGCTCCAACCCCAGAACCAGGCATTCCTCCAAGGAGTGCGGCTTCTTGTATTGTAGAATAGTATTTTAAAGAAATTATCTTGGTTTCTCATCACTACTAAAACCTTATAGTAATAATTTATGCAGACAAGATGTATAGACAAATACTAAAATGTGGTCAAAACTTAACAGAATTTTTGTGCACCCTGAAAATATTCAGTACTGTGATAGTTTTAACATGTCCAAAAATCTAAATCTACACCTTACCTCAAGAGATGGAATGTAAGCACTGCTATCCTCTCAAGTGTGGGCTGTAATTTCCTTCCTTCCAGTATTTAGGATATGTAAAGGAAAAATAGTAACTTCCCACTGAGGAATGCTGACAGACCCTTCTTTAACCAAGTGGTCAAGGTTAGCTCACCAAAAATTAATCAAGCTGATATCACCCCCATATGATGTAATAAAACCTCAATGGTACTATTCCGTTAAATTTGTAACATCAGGGTAATCATGAGAAATATCAGACAAATGTAACTTGAGGAACACTGACAAAAATTCTAACCAGCCATCTTCAAAAGTGTCAAGGTCAGGAGAGATGAGAAAAAGACCATAACAGTGTCACAGACTGGAAGAGACTGGGGAGACATGAAGGCTAAGTACAACATGATTCCTGACTGGATCTTGGAGCAGAGAAATGGCACTCATGGAAAAATGAGAGGTATTCAAGTAACACCAAGCATTTTGTAAGTAGTATTAATATCATACCATTGTTCACCTTTTAGCTTTGATAAATGCATCACAATTATATAAGATGAAATCATTAGAAGCAGCTCTGGGAAGGAAATATGGAACTCTGTACTATCTCTGCAATGCTTCTGTAAGTTCACATAAAGCAAAAAGTGCAAAGGTAGGACATGGCTCCAAATTTCACATCTTGTGGACTTCCCTGGTGGTCCAGGGGTTAGGAATCTTGTCAATGCGGGGGACACGGGTTCGATCTCTGGCCCAGAAAGATTCCACATGCCAGGGAATAACTAAGCCCGTGCACAACTACTGAGCCAGTGCCCTAGAGCCTGGGGGCCACAGCTAGTGAAACCCGTGTGCCGTAGAGCCCATGCTCTGTGGCAGGAAGCCACCAGCGTGAGAAACCCACACCCTGCAGCTGCAGAGCAGCCCTCGCTCACCACAGCTGCATAAAGTCCGCACACAGCAGTGGAGACCCAGCACGGCCAAATATATATGTATTTTAAATTCACAATTCTTAGCATAGCACCATATAAAGCAAAGGCTGCCTGTGTGTTCATTTCATCCCATATCTCAGAGCCTAAAATAAAACAGGTCCTGAATAAATGGAGCCTTCTGTTATCAGTAATATGTTAGAGCAATGAGGCAATGTTGAAAACGTAAACGGAAGTGATACTCTCTTGGAAGTTGAAATTGGAAATTTACATGCAATATCATAGGCATAGGCAGTATGGAATGAGTGAAAACTTGTGGGTAGACTGCAGTGCTCCTAGGTACATGGACGGGAATCATACATAGTGAAGCTATCTAAAAAGAAACGACGAGCTTCCATTTATTTTTACGTGGCACAACCTGGAGAAGGCAAAGAGACTAAACATTGTTTTATGGGAAGAGATGCCTTGTTCTACTACTGAATCATCCATCATGCATCTCTCTGGGACCTGAGTCATGCCTTTGATTTCTCTTTTATCCCTCTGGCGACAGGTTCAGCATTCTTTAACAATGAAGACTTTCACTACTGAATGCGTCCTGTGATTCTTTCATCTTCACTCTGACGTATTGCACTCCATTGAACCAACAACGAGGGGTGGATGGGGAAATTGATGTGATGCTTCTGAATCCTGTTCAGTTAGTTGTTCAACTATACTTTAAACGGGATGTGCATCTGTCAGAATGGGAGAAAGGAGGAAATATTTTTCATTTTAAGAACCTGCGTCCATGTGACTGATTCTAGTTAAATGGAAGAGGTGAGCAATGATTCTGACTTCAAATGTCAGGCCTCCCAACTATTTCTGCTTAAAGCTACGGAACACAAGTATTTTTCCTGCCTTAAAGAATCATGGAAACTTATCAGTGTTTCCAAGGAGCATTCACGGGTGGTGATCTGATACCTGGGTCCCATAAACCTGATTAAATAGATAGCACTTGGAATAGGGACAATTTAAGTGTTCTGGGCCTCATATAAAACAAGAAAATTCATTTGGTTCTGATGGAACAGGCTAGGAAAACAGTAGGCACTGAAGCAAAATTAAAACTCAGTAGTTATTAATGTTTCAACTTTTTGTATCATTGTCAAGAGAAAGTATAATTCTATTAAATACTTGCATTTGTTACAGAATTATTTAGTTTATGTCACTATATTTAGAATAAAACTGAATTAACCTGCATATGAAAAAGTTCAGCCTCAATTCTTCATTAAGCAAACTGACTACCCTCATTCATCAAAGTCTCCAGCAGATGGGGCATTGAAATTTTTGTGGATATACAAAGTATTTAGCAATAACTAAAATATCTTGGCTTCAGAAAAATATTCAAATTTCAAATGGACTTTGAAAAACAATTTATCAGAAACCCAATAGGTGGTTATAGTTCTCTATAATTAAGCCTGAAATACAAATCTAAATTAACTGAATTCAAGCCTTTGAGGCAGAGGCAATAATCATATTCTAAATAAGAAATTTTATAGAAAAAGAAATCTCACTATCTTAAGAGACCCAATGCAGTTAAGCAAAAGTTTGGCAACTAATAACTTATAAGCAATAGGTAAGTTTTCTGAGAGGAAAGTAGACCATTCACACATTGGAATATTTCAATAAAATACTTATATTTAAAATTTTAAAGTCAAAGTGTTTCTACTGCTATACTTAAAATAGATAACCAACAAGGACCTACTGTATAGTACAGTAGGCTCTGCTCAATATTATGTGATAGGCCGGATAGGAGGGGAATTTGGGGGAGAATGGTCCACCTGAAACAATCATGATATTGTTAAATGGCTATACCCAACACAAAATAAAAAGTTTTTTTTAAATGAGCACCATTCTTATGTTCCTATAAAAAAATAATAAAAATAAAATAAAGGTATTTCATCTACATTAGAGATCAGTGTAGAAAAAGTGGGGCAAATCAATTTTACTTCCAAAGCAGTGTTTGCATCCTAGAGGACCAGATTTGCCCATATAGTACATGATGAGATTACATATTCCGCATCACCCTCCCTTTTTTCTTCTGCCTTAGCTTTCGGAGTCTACTTGCCATAAAGAAAGTTCTTTAGCATGTGGAAAATCCCAGGCTTCTAACTGATTTGGCATCCTACTCAGGGATCAGGTCCAAACCTCTTTGCCATGAAGGCAAGGATGCCTATAAAGAGACGGCCGTGCTTCCTGCTTCTGCCATCTTTAGGCTGTGTCAACAAGGAAGAGGGAGCTGGAAAAAGCTCAAAGAACACATTCTGCCTGAAAATATTCCCTACACGTAAACCTAGGCAAAATCAGAAGGTAGCTTAAGCATCTTCCATTGAAAGACATCCAGAAATCTCAAATAACATTTGTGTTACAGTTTTATATAAAGCTAAAAACGATCACATCATTTGAATGGTCGTTCTTTGGTCAATTTAAAAGGAAAACAGCTTTATCAAAGTCCATATACCCAGCAACAGAATTTGCAGAACCTTTTTGAATGGATTTATCTCCTAGAAACCAGACGTAGCATGTGATGGCAGAAAAAATAAACCCCATTGAGTCTTGACAGTGCTGCCAAGTCACTGGCATTAAAGCTGGGGCTATGCATTTAATTCAGTGAGGTCATGCCTATGAGGTGGGGAGGGAGGATAACTGCAGGGCAGCTGAGCAGCTTAGAATGAGCTGAAATGAAGCCACAGTGGCAGAGCTGTGTACGTGTTCAATAAATCGGCCCAAAACACAGCAGGGACCAGGGACAAGCCCTGCTGACATGGAGCACTTTAGTGAGAGAATGCCGAGTAAGGTGACATCCTTTTTAAGTGCTTGAGACTTTGCAAGCCACTGTACAATAAGACAGCCTCACATACACTGACGAATTATTGGTGGCATATAGAAATCATTATAGTTTAAGACACAGCATCATGATAGCAATTATTATCTTTTAAAAATAAGTTGCACAACCATTCAGTACAAAAAAAAAGAATGAAATAATGCCATTTGCAGCATCATGGAAGCAACTAGAGATTATCATACTAAATGAAGTAAGTCAGAAAGAAAAAGACAAATATCATATGATATCACTTACACATGATTCTAAAATATGATACAAATGAATGCATCTGTGGAAAGAAACAGGCTGAGGAGCACAGAGAACATAACTGTGGTGGCCAAGGGAGGGGGCCTGCTTAGGGGAGCAGGTTGGGGAGGTGACGCAAGCTTTTATATACAGAATGGATAAACAAAGTCCTACTGTATAGCATAGAGAACTATAGTCAATATCCTGTGATAAACCATTATGGAAAAGAATATATAAAAAAATAAGAATGTATACATATATATATATGTATACATTATGTGTGTGTGAGTGTAACTGAATCACTTCTGTTCAACAGAAATTAACACAACATTGTAAATCAGCTAGATTTTAGTTTTAAAACATGTTTTAAAAATGAGTTGTAAGGACATAACATATAGCACAGGGACTATAGCCAATACTTTATCATAACTTTATACGCAGTAGAGCCCATAAAATTACCAAATCACTATGTTGCAAACCTGGAACTACTGTAATGTTGTAAGTCAACTATACTTCAATGCTTAAAAATGAAGAAAAAAAAAAAAACTAAACAAATATATATGGGGTAAAAGCTTCAGTGACCCCATAGAACTCAGCACATGAATTGGTTGGCATGAAGACCTGATGGCTTTTGTTGGTATTTACCTGGAACCTGGAATACAGGATACATTTAGCACATATATTCTGAGTTAGTAATTCTTGAAATATACCAGTCACTGAATTTAGCCTCTATGTAGATGTCTTCATTGGCCAGTTCTCTGGAGGTTTCTCACTTGAAAAGACCCTGATGCTGGGAAAGATTGAGGGCGGGAGGAGAAGGGGATGACAGAGGATGAGATGGTTGGATGGCATCACTGACTCAATGGACATGAGTTTGAATAAACTTAAGGAGTTGGTGATGCACAAGGAAGCCTGGAGTGCTGCAGTCCATGGGGTCGCAAAGAGTCGGACATGACTGAGCGGCTGAACGGAACTGGAGGTTTCAAAGCAGGGATGACTGGGTTGGTGTAGATGGCTCCAGGTAACTGACACCAACCCGTCCTGAAACAGCGGTGAGTGAACTCATCTTGATCCATTGAAGTCGTGACGCTTTCCCTGTAAAACCCACCATGAGCAGACCCAAGTGTGTGTGTGCAGGACAACATATACATTCCACCCACGTATGAAGCTCATAGCAGTTTTAACACACATATTGGTGAGCAATGCCCTATCCACTGGATGGGAAAAGAGAAATCGTAAAACTTCTGTAAAATATGGTTTTTTTAATGTTTTAGTCTTTGAATTTCTGTCACAGCCATTATTCACAAATGCCGCTTTTTTTCCTACAACAGCTCAAGGAGCAGTAATGACACCAGTAGGGAGTATGTTTCAGCCCCTGTTGGTTTAGCATGTTTCTATTAGCAATTCCATAAAGGGATATATGACAAATATAGGAGGAGAAAGTCACTGTGAACTGAAGTTACAAATGTTTTAGATGGTGAACTGTTGTGCTTGGAAGAAAGTGTTATAAGCCACTTGACAAAAAAAAGAGCAACTGGCCTATAAAACTGACTGCACAAATAAAAGGAATATAAAAAGGTCAGGGTGAAGTAGGTAATGAAAGGCTTTTAGTACCAAGACATTGACTGGAGTCCATTAAGAAGTGGAAATGAGATTGGAGGTGTATTTGCAAAGCTAGTCCTCTGCTGTATTCCAACTCAGTAATTCTACAGGCATGAAAGAGACAGCAGACAAAAATGATTTCTAGAAAAAATACAGGATCAACAATGCAGAAGAATATTTAAGCCTTAGTGATCATTATTGCTGAAACCAAACATTGGGGTTTTAGATTCTTCCATAGGTTCTTAGTGGTTCCTAGAAACAGATGAATTTCTATGCAGAATAAAAGTGCATATAAAATGTGCTAGTAGTTAAATAAGAGAGATCAGTTTCTCCACGTGAATGAAAAATACACGGCTTAATTATGGACAGTGTGTGTCTTGTTAAATGTCTGTGTGACCAGAGAAGAGAGTGAGAAGTTAAGAAATAAACAGCAACACTAAAAATATCTCAAGATTAAAGTAACTTAATTCAAAGGCAAGATGACAAGTATCGACAGTCATGTTAATTACCAAATAGAAAGAAGTAAGCAACAGCACCAGCTTTCAAGGTTCTGTGTCTGTCTAGCACCACATAAATAATCCTTCAATCTGTTCTGATCCACTGAGTAAGTTCTATATGTACCAATAAGGAATCTCAGTTACCTTGCTATAAGAACTAAATCCACACAGTACAGAGCAAACTGCCAAACAAGCAGTGACTTGACGTGGGACATTCTGACTTTATATTTATTGAGCCACACAAACATACAACCTGAATATTACAGTGAAACTGACAGGCCCACATATATACAGCCTCACAACCTGTCCCACGTTCAGGCTTCCCTCAGCATGGCTGCTCTGAAGCCCCTCCTCCATGGAGAACGAGGAGTCCTCTTTATCCATCACAAAACTGCCCCATGCATGGAAATCTGCAGAAGGTCTCATATAAACTCACAGGCAGCACAGTCTGCCACTCCTGCCCGTGTGCAACATCTGCAGAGGAGGCCTCAGGGATGGAGCCTGAAAACAATCAAGTTCGTCAGTTCTCCCATTGAAAGATTATACATTTGGAAAGCAGGGAGACGCTCAACACTGCCTACTCCAATGGTGGATTGCTTATTTCTCTCCTCAAAAAGTAGCCAGTGGCCCTATCAGTCTCCAGGGTCAAACTCTAGTGAAAATGTACTACGTGTACAGCTGAGCTAGAGAAAAAAAAAAAAAACTTGGGGGTGGTGTAGAGGCCTTGAATGTATGTAGGATGGAGTCTCAGGATCCAGTCATGGAGTCCAGAAGAGGTGGCCGCAAGAAATTCTACAACATCAGCCTAGGAGGTGGCCTCTCAGGACTGCTGTTCATGTGTAGAACTCTTCTCTACAGAGGAAGACCCAAGCAGTATCAGGGACCAACTGCTCCATGAGCTGACAGCGTTGGAGGGGGCAGGACACCAACCACTTTGAGAGAATCTATCATATGGCAGCCAGCGAACGGCTTACTAGGTTCTCAGTATCTCTTTTCGTCTTGTCGGTAGCCATCGAGGTGGATAGCAACCTATTGCATCAAAAAATAGGAAGCTGGAGGAAGTTAACTGCTGAGTGCTCAATGCTAGGAAGTAACAGCCCAATCCATGAGATCTGTTCAGTGTCATTACCAGTCCCACGGCCCTTATGGTAGGCACGCTGGCTCACCAGGAGGCCACCTTCCACCCCAGCTTGTGCTAAACCGCTCACACCCTCCAGCAAAGCCACAGGCAGTATTCCTGGAGGCCAAGAAGCCCACAAGCCAACACTATAATGACTGTGGTTATGAATCTTCAGTATCATGACTGAATTTACAACTGTCAATTGAGAAATTGAAAAAGGCTATTCCATAAGATCTCAGACAGGCAGGAAGAAACTTAAATGTTCCATCTTCCGTATCCTGAATAGGCATCTGAGCCAAGTGGACACAGAGCAGCCCCATCGCCCAGGCTCAGTAGAAAGCCATTTGGGAAGTTTCAGAATTTAAGAGAAACCACCAAAGGCGGCTGCATAACTGTTAGCAAAAACCTTTATTGGACTCTGCATGCAAGATCAGCAAAGACTGGAAGGTGCCCAGTGCAACGTCAGTGCTGAGCAATGAATCTAAGATACTAATATAAAGCCACAGACCCAGGGGCATCAGCAAGGCCAAGATTCGACTGTACAAGGTCTTGCATGATTGCAAAAACGTGCAATTTAGAAAGTGATGCTGAACCCAGCTCTAGACTCTGGTGATTTTAGTGTCTAGGCTGGTAAAACTCACATGCAATTTATGTATTTCAAGAAAAAGGAATCATAAGAAGTTAATCAAAGAAGAGCACAGTTGACCCTTGAACATCAATTTGACTGCAGGACCACTTATAAGAGGATTTTTTTCAATAGTAAACACTCGGCAGCTACAGAGCGCACTGAAAGTTACAGGCAGATTTCTGACTGCTCAGAGGGTCAGCGTCCAGCTTCAAACTGCCACCTCATTCAAGGGTCAAGTGTATACAATTTCATGTAAAAGACTGAGCTTTCAAGCCAGAGTGCTTAGTTTGGAAACTGAGGTTAACGTACTAAAAATGGTAATCAAATAAAATTACTACTGGTCTTTAATTAAAGACAACAGCATAACTGGGCAAGCGAGGTGTCTCCAACATCCATGTTAGAGCTTCAGAGCTACTTTGTGAAATTACCCCCAAGCTGTATAATTAGTCATCCAAATTTAGTGACAACACAGAATTACATAAAAAATACAGAGTATGCTTTTGCAATGATCAAATCTGAGATGTTATTTACATAGTTTAACCTAAGACACGTAAAATACTACCACTTATAGAAATACTTTTCTGTGGAAAAACAATACAATCACATGTATAGAAAAGCTTGAAAATATTATGTACAGAGAAATGTGAAAATAATGTTGTGTACTTTATTGATGATCTGACACTATTAACCCTTATAAACAGGAACATTGTCTTTTGTTTTTGTTCTCTCACCTGTAGTAGAAGTGACGTATTTTTCCAGAACCATTGTGAAACGACCTGGATGATTCTACTTCACCTAATAAAGGCAGATCTAAGTCACAGAACCAAACAAAGAAAAATGACACCTAATCTTGCATTCGGCCTGTTTTGAAAAACTGAGTAACCAGCCACAGCTATGCTGTTGACAATCTTCATTTTGAAATCTAGAATGTAACTTAACAGCCAATTTCCTTAGACACAAGTGATTATACAGTTAATGATCTCATAAATTGTATTCCGTACATCTCTGCAATGGTGGACATCATATAAATATTTCTTCAGTCAACTAAGTATCTGAGTGATTGGATTTGTCAGATAAAATTGTGTTCTGTGAAGCTTTGTCTTTCAAATGCAGAATCTTCCCTTCTGTGTCCTAAACAGCTCACTGAGTCTCCATCCACAAAGACTGGGGATATGTGATCCTTCATCATTCAGAAGGACTGGGACCATCTGCTTTTCACACATGCTTAAATGCCATCTCACCTGGACTTATGTACATTGTATTTATGAATTCTATAGGTAAATATTCTCTAGGTCTGCAAAGACTGTCTAGTTGCCCCTTCCAACAGAAACACCTGCCCCACTGGCATCTACAACAATAAATCAACCCCTGTGGTTCAAGAAGAAAACATCTGTCCATCTTCAAATCAGGGAGGAGAATAAAAAACATGAAAGTCAGAGTGTTGATTGCTCAGTCGTGTCTGACTCTTTGTGACCCCGTGGACTGCAGTCCACCAGGTTCTTCTGTCTATGGAACTCTCCAGGCAAGAATACAGGAGGGGATTGCCATTTCCTCTTCCAGGGCATCTTTCTGACTCAGGGATTAAACACAGGTCTCTTGCACTGGAGGTGGATTCATAAAGTAGTTGGAAATGACACTATCTGTGTTGGAATCATTGAACAGCAGAATTAAGGGCCTACTTTATAATGCAGATAAATAACTGTCTTGAGAAAAATAACTTACTCCGTGTTGTACAGCCAGTAGAAGATATAGTGTGTATCCACACGTGTGTGCACCTTGACTTCCGCGGTCAGGTCACTGCTGATTCCGTTACGCCCTCTGGGAACTGGAATTGCCAAGCGCACGCTTCCTGCTGTGCTAGGAATGTCACCGTCACGTGCTCCCCCCACCCCCGCAAACCATCTCCACTGTGTTATCTGCACAGAAGCAAACAACTGAGAAGGGCAGTGACATCAGGAGAGTGTTTACGGCTTTCCTAAGTACTTGACGGGGGCTTCCCCAAAGGCTCAATCGGTTAAGAATCTGCCTGCTCTGCAGGAGATGCAGGAGATGAGGGTTTGATCCCTGGGTCAGGAAGCTCCCGTGGAGGAGGCAATGGCAACCCACTCTTGTGTTTTTGCCTGGAAACTATCATGGACAGAGGAGCCTGACAGGCTGCAGTCCATGGGGTTGCAGAGTCGGGCACGACTGAGTGGCCAAGCATGAACAAATTCATGTAGCCTGATAGAGGATGCGACTATGGAACTGGCCTTCCTAGTTCAAGAACGGATGTAAAATCCTATCCCGATGGCCCACACGAGGAATAAGCATGGCGGCAGGGACCGAGGCCAAGCACGGGCTCTGCAGCATGGACTCCCTCTCACCAAAGCAGGGCTGCTTTCTCTCACTCCTGAATACTCAGCTCGTCAGTGTGGGTTGCACCCGGGTTAGTTGCTGACTTGAATATTCTGAGTATCTACGGGGCTGTTACTTAATGGAGCAAGTTGCCTGGGACCTGGAAGAGTCCCTGGGACGTTACCTGGTCTTTCTATAACTCTTGACATAAGTGAATGGGGGATCACTGCACACTGATCTAAGAGGAGATCGAGTCTCAAAAGATTAAATTCTGGACCTCTACCACAATTAGCAAGCTGAAATGTGGGCCACGAGAAAGGACATCCCACATAGGTGATGGGAAAGGGAGATGATTAATTACGGCCCCCAAACTGGCTGCAGTAACGGGGACTCCAGCTTGTTACACTTACTTCCCTAAGAAAGTTTTCTAAGAAGCTGTGGCTGCCTTGCCACCATGCGAAGCTGGGAACCAGAAAGACCCCATGACAGATCTGAGCAGCACAAAGGGTGACGGGCAGGAGGCAGACAGAACACCCGCTGCCTCGGCCTGGCGCTCATTTAAAGATCACGGGATGGTGATTTTATGCAACATGTTGCTCCCTCATATCTGACACTCCCAGACCCCACAGACCACCAGGCTCCTCTGTCCATGGGACTGTCCATCAAGAACACCGGAGTGGGTTCCTATCCCCTCCTCCAGGTAAATCTCCTGTGTCTCCTGCATTGGCAGGTGGATTCTTCACATCCAGCTTTATGCAAAGTGACCCTCAGACTAAGTCTTCCATCACAATCACCTCTGCAAGTTCCTTCAGATTTCTGTTGTAGTATCATCTTCCAAGTCTAAGATTCTGACCAACGGGCCCTGCACAAATGAGTTAGGGAAAGGAAGGGGAGTTGATACAAGGAAATACTCAGCCAGTAATGGAGGGAAGCTGGAGGATAAATGCGACAGCTCTGGGACAAGGCTGGGAAGCCTCCTACATGCTGCTCAGAAAGTGAAGTTGCTCAGTCGTGTCCAACTCTTAGTGACCCCATGGACTGCAGCCCACCAGGCTCCTCTGTCCATGGGATTTTCCAGGCAAGAGTACTGGAGTGGGGTGCCATCCCCTTCTGCTCAGAAGTCCCTGCAAAACCCAATCCCAGGTGCCCACAGCAAGGATGCTGGCTTCCTCACTCCTCCTCCAAGTCAAGTCTCACATCCGCATGCTGTCCTGATCACAGACTCTGCTTTCAAAACCTGAACGGAAACACCTATGTTTCATGGAGAACTCCTAGATGATAAATATATGTAAATCAAGCCAGTCCATCTGAAAGAAAATCAGTCCTGAATATCCATTGGAAGGACCGATACTGAAGCTGTAGCTCCAGTACTTTGGCCACCTGATGTGAAGAACTCACTTATTAGAAAAGACCCTGATGCTGGGTCCTTTGAGGACAGGAAGAAAGATTGAGGGCAGGAGGAGAAGGGGGCAACTGAAGATGAGATGGCTGGGTGGCATCACCAACTTGACGGTCACGAGTCTGAGCAAACTCCAGGAGACAGTGAAGGACAGGAAAGCCTTGCATGCTGCAGTCCATGAGGTCACAAAGAGTCGGACACAGCTTAGTGACTGAACAACAACAAATCATTCTTAACGTCACTTATAACTGGCATTACTGAACTACTGCTGGGTAAGTGTCTAGGTATATTAGCATATGTAAATAAGATTATTCCTTTATGAGCTGTAGTTTTATTCACAGATGATATTAAAATTTATACTGAAATACATTTCTCTCCATTAAGAGTGTTAAAGTATACAATTATCCATCTGCTGAGCTGACATTTTTCAGCCTGACATTTAATATTGTCGCAAATAGACAAACAGTCCTACTGAGCTTCACCTAGGATTTCAAAGGCAGTGTCTCCAGGCAGAGACGTTTTAATTAAAGTTTGACTTAATGAAAATTATGAGTCACAAAAAAAAAAAAACCAACTGCTGCAAGTCATATTAGGTATCCAGACTTGGAATAAATCTAGAAAGTTCTCATCTGAAAGCTTTTTATTATCACTAAGTTGGCTATAACAAGCACAAGTTTCACATTTCTGTCACTATCAATTTTGTGCAATTTACTACCCTGCATAGTTTGTAAACAAGCCCATTTCCCTTTTTGGAAATGAGCAGTCTTTTTGTCGTTTCTATACTGTTTTCAATTTTGGAGTCCCCGCAGTGACTCACGCATAGTGATAAAAGGAATATTCGCTAACATTTGGTGATCCCATGCTATGTAATAGTTCGTGCTATACCCGTGTTTCCCGTATATCATCTTTACAGCATCTCTGTGAAATAAAGTTATCACCTCCATTTTATAGATATAGAAATTTTGGTACAAGGATATAAAATAAGCACACCCAATATCTTGCCTGGTGGTAACACAAGATAAAAACCCCAGAAGGCTGACTCCAAACAATACATTTCTAACAACCAGATATTAGAGAGTAAAAATATATGTTAGGGAGGTAATTCCTCAAATAAAACTCTAAAGGTTTTCAAAAAGTAGAGCTGTATCTAAGCAATTTTTCACCGTATATAAAGGGCACATACCATTATATACACTTATATTTCAAATTCTATTTGAGAATATGCTTCATTCTTATTCTAAATCAAGAAAATAATCCAATATAAAGGTCATAAAAGCCAATCCTCATGTGCTTACTCAATAGGATTTCTTACACTGACACTGTATTTTAATGGCCAGCTCACAATCCATCAGACCTATCCATACTTAAATTCATAAACATCTTATGAGTTTTTTTTAACCAAATTCTCTTGATGAAAATTATACTGTCATGGCTATAATTAAGCTATAGATTGTAGGTCTCTCTGTGTGTTTAGATATATATGCCATTAGGAAATTAGTTTCTTCTCAAATGAAGAGAAACAATTAAGGAAACCCATCTGTGAAGGTTAAAAATCACTTGAAAAGGGTCTGTTTTATGAGAAAAGTCTAAGAAGCTAGATAAGCAGATATCTGATGAGAGATAAGATAGAGGTAGTAATAAAACTGAAAGTTATAAACACCACTGAGATAGAACTATTTGTCATCCTGGTTTTTCTGCTGTATTGTGGAACACCGCAATACTGTCAAGTGTGAAGAAACATTCTCCCCACTTCAGAGGTTGCCTCAGAAATGCAACTCCCAGAGAAAAGTAGAACATATTTGCCATTTATAAAATGGCAAAAATTTGCTGTAAGTAGACTTAATTTTATTAAATCTTCTGAGATTCTATATGAATCATTCTGTCAATATTGACTGCAATTTAGACAAAAAGTATCTGACCCAGGATTCTCTTTTGTATAAACTATGTTCATCTCAAAAGATAATTACTTCAAGGCTGCTCATTTACAAAATGGCCCCAGAGTTTATCCTTTATCCTATGCCTCCTACTGCAATCAGGTTCTCCTCACTACCAGGCAAGAAGCACAGTAGCTCAACCGGAATGCTTCCCAATAAGAGAAGTAAGAAAGCTTACACCATGATGAGTTCTAATGTGGGACAGCCTTTACCTGACGCCCAGGACTTCTGTGAAACCAAGTCAATGCTCCGCTATAGTGGATCAAGGAGCAGAGGATGGAATTGTGGGCAAACAGACCAGATGGTAGTAAAAGCAGAAACTAACCTCAACGCTGGGCTGGAAGAAACACAAGCTGGAAACAAGCTTTCTGGGAGAAGTCTGCGATTCATGGGGTCGCAAAGAGTCGGACACGACTGAGCAACTGAATTGAACTGAACCTCACATCAACACCAAAGACCTAGAAATCCAGAAATTTCTGTCAAGCACTTGAAAACAGACAACAAAAATAAATAGAACGAAAGTTAAAATGTTTTATCCCCAAAGGGGGAAAAGAAAATAAGACTCAAACTGTTTACACTGTTCAAAACAGATGAACACAATGATTCAGAAAGAAACGGTAAGCACTGTACACAAATTAGTGAGGTGAAAGAGGATGAAGACCTATTTAAAATGCTGAAGCTCCTCAAAAATAAATAGAACGAAAGTTAAAATGTTTTATCCCCAAAGGGGGAAAAGAAAATAAGACTCAAACTGTTTACACTGTGCAAAACAGATGAACACAATGATTCAGAAAGAAACGGTAAGCACTGTACACAAATTAGTGAGGTGAAAGAGGATGAAGACCTATTTAAAATGCTGAAGCTCCAACACTTTGGCCACCTGATGCAATGAGTAGACTCACTGGAAAAGACCCTGATGCTGGGCAAGACTGAAGGCAGGAGGAGAAGGGAACGACAGAGGATGAGATGGTTGGATGGCATCACCGACTCCATGGAATGAGTTTGAGCAAGCTCCAGGTGACAGTGAAGGGCAATGAAGCCTGGTCTACGAGGTCACAGTCAGCCGTGACTGAGCGACTGAACAACAAACAACAAACAACAAATGCTTTTAACAGAGTCAATAACATTTCTATAGAAATTCAAAGACACAGCCCTGGCACAGAGCTATGGAACATGGGAGTGTTTGTCGGGATCAAGCAGGAACAAACTGCTGTGGTAATAGTGACATACCAAGTTGGGAAGGTATTTTAGATAACATACCAATAATAGCAATTCAATTTTTAAAAAATCATTCATTTATCCTAGGTAGGATAATCAGTGATAATTTTGTACTCTTAACTTCAATTTATTATCTATGTTGAAGTTTACAATCTGTTTTTTCCCTAAATCATAAATGCAATTCTCTAAAATAGAAATTACCTGGCATTCTAAAAATAATCATTTATTCATTTGAATTGCTATTGTTGGTTGGTGTATTATCTAAGATACCTTCCCAACTTGGTACATCACTATTACCACAGCATGTTTCTGAGGTCTTTGTGTGATAAAGAGATCATGGTTGCAGGAATAGTCAAACATACATCTTGAGATCATAACCCAGAATAATCTCATTTCTAAAAGCCTCTCACATACACATAACAATTATTTCAGTTTGTTACACTGAACTTGAGTTGCCAAGCCCAATACCCAAACAGCTCACAAGAATAGAGATTATTCTTTTTTTTTTTTTTTGAGATTATTCTTGACAGGATCATTATACAAAGGTTTGAGTTGTCAGGGAAGATGGGAAAACTTAGGGTATGTTCCTTTGATGCGTAATCATTCCTCCTTTCTTTTTGGATTTCTCCATTATGTATTTTATTTAACCTTACAAATGGAAATGTCAGTTTTCTGGGAGGAAGCTGGTGGCAAGGTCGTTTGACTGCTGGATGGATTTAATGTGAGCCTCTAGGAAATACGCAAACCTCACGTGTTTAAGAATCTTCACCTTGAACAAATTGCTTGTTACATGCAGATAACTCCAAATACAGTCTCAGGCTGGTAAGTGTATATTATCCCACTGGACTATTTCATAAATTATGATTCATCAAAGCTTAAGTCTCAAATAAATTTGAATTTTTTAATGGAGACTCTTTTATCTTATAATTTGATTATGTTCTATAAAATTGAAACACAAATTCTAATAGAATTACTCAAAGTTAATTATAATTTACAGAAAAAAATATTTGACCTTTTATAATCATGAAGGACAAAGGAGAAATTGATTCTTAAGTGTATGCTATTGAAAAAAGCCTAAGCAAGAAATCACATCAGTAGTTTTCTCAGTGTAAATAGTTTAATCCCACAAATATACCTGCAAGTGTATTAAATTTACCACTCATTTTATCTACCATACTCCAACACAAAGATTCAAAGTCATTGTTATGATTCATCTCTCACATCAAGTTTTCTGTGAACATGCACTTTTCTGCATGAAAATTTTATCCATCTTTAAACCATCTATATAGGGAGGTTGAGCATGAATGATACACTGGAGAAGTCACAGGTATATTTCTATATATTAAGTTATGACTGTTTTGAAAATGTCACCATCATTTCTATAGTAAGCATCTTATTTCAGGATGGCTCCTTTCTATACAAAGCACAGATACAGAGAACCCAAATTCCTAAAATAAGAATGGACATTCTCTTTCAAATGTGCCTAACAGTTGAACTCCTTTATACATCTATGCAATTTGTGTTTGTATATTCTTAAACTGCCTGGATAACAAATATTTTAGCAGAAAAGGAATTATGCAATACACGTATGTGACATAAAAACTTGACTGAAAAGTCTAGGAGCCCTTTGGAGAAGGCAACCATCTAATGAAGGTATTATCATGCCAGTTAGATGGCAGTAGAAACACAGGGGCTCAGGAGAATGAAGCTCTGAGTCCATCTGGACGGATCCACATGCCAAGTATTAACAGGACACATATAACTCAACAGCAATACAGGCTGCATTCCTGGAGAAAGACATCTCATCATTTTCATTTTGCACAGGCTATTGAGAGCTTCCTGCTCGAACGTGAATTAACAGTTCTAGCAAATTTCATCTTGCAGTGCAGAGTAACACCACCTGCAAACCTTTGGAAAAAGAGATCAAGATTGCCAAGGACTTCTGAAGGGAAATCGCTCAAAGCCAGCCAGAGGTTCTACACGCATGAGTGTCAGCTCCTACACAGGAGGCCACAGCTTAATAACAGATACTGCCTCTATCCTGGGGTAAGGAGATGAGGGCGCCTGTTGGGAGCTGGGTCACCTCAGGGAAGACATTTGATTTCTTTACATCTGTTTCACATTGGGACAGTGACTGTGATTCTTGCTCACCAACTTTAGAGGACTGTTTTGAGAATGAAGTCAAATAAGAGATGTGAAAGTGTACTTTTAGACTGCAAACTTCACAGCAATACTTTATCTGCCAGAGTTATTGGAGAAAATATGATCCTCTTTTATTTGTTTCCTTTTCTGATTCCTTATTTTCTCACTTTCAAAAGAAAAGATTTGTACAAGAGGAGCCCGTGATCTTCAGCTCAGAAATTCTGCAATGTTAAGAGGTGTATACTGGTAAAGAAACTTTTAGAAAGAGTAAGACAACTCAAGTATCTCCCTTTTGGAATATCTAAGAATATCTATTTGTTTTATATCTAAAGATATAAGAAATGTGTTTAATAATCTAAAGAATGGGGAAAAGTTGAAATCCTGTCAGTAGTTACTCAAGCTGTATGCATATAGTCACTGATATAGAAAGTGATAGCTTAATTTGAGGCTTTTCAAGCAGAACTGATAGAATAGCAGAATGGTGGTCACCAAGGGCTGGGGGAAATGATGGTTAAGGATAGAACTTGCAACCAGTAGATAAATTATAATAAGCAGATAAAAAGTTCTGGAGATCTAATGTTCAAAATCGTGATGATAGTTAGCAATAACACATGATCAACTTCAAAGCTGCTAAGAGACTGTTCTTGCCATAAAGAAAAAATGTCATTACAGGATATGACAGAGGTTATTTACTGATGCTATAGTCATACCATACAGCAATATATAAATTCACCAAGCCAACACCTTGTACACCTTAAACTTATACAATGTTAGACACCAACTGTATCAGAGTAAATTTAAAAAAACCCAAGGCTTTCTTAACTGCAAGGTTTAAATCATTCATTGTGCTGAAATTCCTCAACCATCCATACCCTTCTTCTGGCGAAGTCGTCCTGGCAGTGAGTGACTTCCTCTCTCCCTGACAACAGAGCACAGTCACGTCTTGGGCAAGTATGGACCAGACACCTCTCTGATGCAGTGCTGGTTCCACCGCGTGGCTCCTTCTCTGGGTCCTATGCTCTGCGTATCCTGTGACCGCTTGCCTCGGTCAGGATTATAACTGGGAGAGGATGTTTGCTTGCTACATTTCAGTAGCGTGAGGAGGCCAGTTCTTCATAAACTAGGAGAAAGGCTAGTTTTCGGTAGCGCTTGCATTTTCCCCTCGGGGTGCAGCTTCTGGTGTGGCGTGAGCAGCTTTCTGTGCCTGTGTCCTACACTAACTGTCATATTCAGAACTGGGGTCAGCTGGCATTTTATCCTGGTGCCACTGACGTTGTGGGACATTGCCCAGTTCCTTTTAATATTCAATTTTTGTGCACTTCCAGTACTTGGGACATTTTCAGCCTGTTCATTATCACCATTTTCATCCCTGATATGGACAAGTTCATCTTCACTGATTTCTCTGGCTGCATATTCAGGGTCTTGGACCAGCAGGAGTGATGACAGGCCCACGGTCGACTTCCCCTGTGACTCAAGCTGTGTGTTACTCACATTTGATTTCTTGGGGTGTTTTGGGTTTCTTTGGGGACTTGCATCTGTATTAGCCACATAGCGACTCTGGACCAGCAACTGTGACAACAGACCTATGGTTGCCTTCTCCTATGGCTCCACGTATGTGTGATTTGGATTTAATTTTGATGGTGTTTTTGGTTCCTTTCCTAGGCTTTATCTGTATTACCCAATCCCTCTTTGAATTACAAAGTTTTGTGGAAAGTGCTACTTGGGTTTATCACTAGGATATAAGGAAGTAACACAGTTACACACTTTACTGTCTGTGCGTAAACTGAATATCAGATGCACAGTGAATCACCAAGGAACTCTGAGAGATTTGAGTGGGCTCTGATCATAGTGCATATGTTATCTACCTAGAGGTCTGCATATTGAAGAGCTAGGAGCAAAGTTAGTACTTAATGCATTTACTCAGAGTTAATATAATGTAAAGACTGAAACTGAAGTGGTTGTTGGTACTGTGTTATCTAATTGAACCAGGGTAATGAAATTCAAGCGCATGAGAGCTGTGTGAGAAGAGAGAGCTTGTGTGTGTGTGTGTGTGTGTGCGCGCGCGCGCACACGCACGACAGTTTTGTATGCTCTGTCATACTATTTGGTGTGAAAATGTTTTTGCTGTTGTATAAGCTGAAATGTTCTGTGACCTAAAATTCCACATAATTGTTTTAAGAGGTAACTAGAGATGCTTCAGAGGTTGTTATACGGTGATAGGATTTCTTCTTGATAACAGTCTGAAGATACTTATGTTTTCATTCCATTGTTGTTTATTGGACAAAAGACAAAAACAATTCTCAGTGTTTCCAATGTGTCAGGTTGCAGTTAATGATTCTACTATTTTTCATTTCCCCATGAATTATAAGTGACCAAAAGGAGTATTTAAAATTCAGATCGACATTTGTAAAAGTCATGGGGAAAAAATACATAATTTTTTGGCAATGATTAATAAGATCACTTTGCAGCTTCACTCAGCAAAGTAAACTTCATAGTTCCACAGCACCATTAAAGCCAACATACATGTCTACACACACATGATGGAGGGCCAGGAGGTGCTTTTAAGGATGGAAGCGAAAGTGTTAGTCACTCAGTCGTGTCTGATTCTTTGTGACCCCGTGGACTGTCACCTGCCAGGCTCCTCTGTCCATGGGATTCTTCAGGCAAGAACACTGGAGTGGGTTTCCATTTCCCTCTCTTCCCAACCCAGGGACTGAACATGGGTCTCCTGCACTGCAGACATTCTTTACCATCTGAGCCACCAGGGAACCCCACTTGTGAGGATAATTGAAGCCTTGAAGGAAACAGATTGAATCAAGAGTTTGGTGATGTGTTTTTTTAATGCCAATTTTATTTTACCTAATTAAACTTGGTTCTCTTATGTATGTAAGCTCATAACTAACATGGCTTTCTTTAAAAAATTGATGTTTCTGCTCTCTGTACCTTCAAGGTGACATCTCCTCCACCACAGGTGGATTTAAAAAGAAGCTTATTTTTAGTTCTCCATATGCCTGACTTGACTTTACTCAAGCCATTACAAGGCACATTAGTTTCTTGCCAGGATGTTTCTTTATCATGGAAGTAGGCTTGAGGCTTCTCACACTCCATGATTTTAATGTTAAATCCCTTTCTTAGCCTTTAAATGACTCTTCTCTTCAGCTTCATCATTTTCCCATTGTCCTGTCTGTTGCACTGGAGTGTGTTATTTTTATACTTTCTCTTTTCAATCAAAAATGTCTCTTGTGAGTTTTTTAACACTTCTATTTTACATGATGCTGTTTCAGTTATCTCTATGAAACCGGCAGGGCCTAACATTTTTGCAGACCTTCAAGTTAAAGCAGTGTTGTGCCAGCATGGAGAAGAGCATCTGCCCTCTGCTGCATGGAGGAACTTTCCTGTTAATCATGCGGAAAGTCTTCCTAATGCAGCTCTTGTAACTTTTGTGTGCTTCTCATGTTTCCTGATTATTTATCTTCCGTCTTTGGTTCACAAAATGCTGGGGGTTGATTTTACGGTCAACTGTGCTGTCGCTGCTGTTTAGTCACTCAGTCGTGTCCGACTCTCTGCGACTGTAGCCCACCCAGCTCTTCTGCCCACGAGATTTCCCAGGCAAGAATATTGGAGTGGGTTTCCATTTCCTTCTCCAGGGGATCTTCCCAACTCAGGATCGAACCCAAGTCTCTTGCTTGGCAGGAGGATTCTTTACCATTGAACCACCTGGGATACCCACAGTCAACTGTACATTGTCATTAATTAAGCATTTATGCTAAAGCAAGGGTCCCCATCCTCTGAGATCTAATGCCTGATGAACTGAGGTGAAGCTATATAATAATAATAGAAATAAATGCACAGCAAATGTGATGTGTTTGGGTCATCTCAAAACCATCCCTTGTCCCCAGTCTGTGGAAAAATTTTCTTCTAAGAATCCAGTCCCTGGGTCCATAAAGTTGGGGGACCATGGTGCTAAATAGTCTAAGTTTTTAACAGGTCTCCATCATCTAAAATGTGCTGTCCCTCACTTTTGTTAGCACTAAGACAAGGTACACCATTGAAAGCAAGATGCTGGTCAAAGAGATGAGTTTATGGGCAATCTACAAGGAAAGTAAAACTGCTCTATATAACTCAGTTCAAAGGTGAGAACCTAAATTGCTCTGGGCACATTTGGGGCCAAGTTTTCAACCTTAGATAGAAACATCACATCCATCTATAACTCTTTCTGAAGCCTATTATCAAATGAGAAAAAAATCCCTAGCTGGCACCCTTATCTGACAATGGGGCTCTGACACTTGAGTCAACTAATAATTGTAGCTGTTTCACATAAAAGGTCAGTTTTGACAAATGGCCTCTTGTATATGGTGAAAATACTCCTTCACTGTCAGGTGTGGGTTTTATTCAGCAAATGCAGTTATATAACCAGAGGTACCTCTCGGTGGACCACAGTATACCACAGGGCTTTCAGACAAAGAAAAGCATAAAGCCACATCTTCGCCTTAAATGATCTTGCTGGTAACAAGACCAAACACAGATTAGTATAAAAAGCTCTAGGGAGCAGAGTTGTGTGAACAGGTCACTGCAGGTATGTAACAGTCAGTCCCTGGTGCCAAGCACTTAAGGGCAGATGAAGGTTAAAAGACAGGGTATCATGGGAGCTGTGGAATTACTATTATGAGAAAGCTAGGTAGAGAAAATCATAAGTAAATGAAAAGTCCAAAGTAGTGATCTTCATAGAAGTTTGGGCAAATGGGCAGTCACATGCATTTATTCTTTTAAGGTTGAGAAAAGAACATTGTGTACAGTTGTTTTCTTCTCTAGTCCCCAGATAATTTTCATGACTCATTGTTACCTTCTAAAAAATTATCCCTGAATGTCATCAGAACGAGCTCAAGTACTTTTTGGACTTAATAACCAATATAATAAATGTATCATTTTAGAACTTGTGTGCAAAATAGAAACAGACTTATGGATGTTGAAAACAAACTTATGGTTACCAAGGGGAGATACGTAGGGGAAGAAATATCAGGAGCTACAGATGAACAGATGCCCACTACTATATATAAGATGGGCTTCCCTGGTGGCTCGGCAGTAAAGGCTCTGCCTGCAATGCAGGAGACCAGGCTTCAAGCCCTGGATCAGGAAGATGCCCTGGAAGAGGGCATGGCCACCCACTCCAGTATCCTTGCCTGGGAAATCCCATGGACAGAGGATCTTAGCAGGTACAGTCAATAGCGTTGCTCAGAGTCAGACACAACTTAGCAACTAAACAACAAAACAACAACAATGTATAAGACAGATAAGCAACAAGGACCTTCTGTACAGCACAGGAAATCTGCTCAGTATTCTGGGATAAGCTATGTGAGAAAAAGAATCTAATAAAGAGTGATTATGTGTACACATATAACTGGATCACTTTGCTATACACTTGAAACGAACAAAACATTGTAAATCAACAATACTCCAATAAAATTTAAATTTTAAAAATTGCCATTTTGGAAAGAAAATTCCATTTATGGTCACACAGAAAAGGATCTAACTCACACGACTTTCTGAGAAATGCCAACATGTATTCCATGACCAAGAATTGATCCATCAAAATGAGTGCTTATTTGAATACCTATTGGGTGCTTAGCACTGTTGTTATGTGGGGAATGGAAAACAATCACAATATCACGGTGCATTTTATTATACTCAATTTGCCTATTACAATAAGAGTTAAACAATTTTGGTGGGACAATGTAACAGTTCACAGGAGATGATGCTTAAAGGGGGATGGGGGAAAGGGTGCCCTGATGGCAGATACTGGTTTTCATTTTTACCATGACCACCTACTAGAATTCTGATGGGTTAGAGGAGCACTGAACACCACAGCAAAGAGAAAAAGTAGAACCGTGGACAATGGAGAGAACGTGATGCTGCAGCTGGACAGTGGGGACCAGAGAAGGAGGAGGAAGAAAGAAGAAAGAAGGGCAGGGGGCACCAGTACAGAAGAGACAGGGCTGTCTGGTGCAGAGAGAGGAGAAGTACAGTGACATAGCAAGGAAGCCCTGGACTTCCCTGCTGATCCACTGGCTAAGAATTCACCTGCCAATGTGGGGGGCACAGGGTAGATCTCTGGTCTGGAAAGACACCACGGGGCAACTCAGCCAGCACAGCACAGCTCCTGAGCAACTGTGCCTGAAGCCAGTGCTCTGCACCAAGAGAGGCCACCACAGTGAGAAGGCCAGGCTCCACAACAGAGTAGCCTGCACTCACGGTCCCTAGAGAAAGCCCCTGTGCAGCAAAGAACCAGTGCACTCAAAAACAAACCTAGATGTCCACCAGCAGATGAATAGATGAGAAAGCTGTGCTACATATACACATTGGAGTATTACTCAGCCCTTAAAAAGAATAAATTTGACTCAGTTCTAATGAGATGGATGAAACTGGAGCCGATTATACAGAGTGAAGCCAGAAAGAAAAACACCAATACAGTATACTGACACATATATATGGAATTTAGAAAGATAGTAATGAGGACCCTGTAGGTGAGACAACAAAAGAGACACAGAGGTATAGAACGAACTTTTGGCCTCTGAGGGAGACAGGGAGGGTGGGATGATTTGGGAGAATGGCATTGAAACATGTATACTATCGTATAAGAAACGAAGCGCCAGTCTGTGTTCAATACAGGATACAGGATGCTTGGGGCTGGTGCACGGGATGATGCAGAGAGATGATATGAGGTGGGAGGTGGGAAGGGGCTTCAGCATTGGGAGATCGTGTACACATGTGGCTGATTCATGTCAATGTACGGCAAAACAAATACAGTACTGTAATATAGAATAAAGTATTAAAAAAAGAGTTTACATTAAAAAAATAAATAAAATAATTTAAAAAATTATAAAAGAAAGAGGCCTGAAAATCCAAGCAAGTTCACAGAGGGGAAAAAAAAAAGAGTAAATGTTGCTCTTATTTTAAGAGGGCAGTGACAATATGAAAATTTTGTTCAAGGCCTTTCCATCTGGCAATAAAGGGTAAGAATAATTGCCTTATTGATGATCAAATCTTACCCTTAGCTGAACCATGGAATGGAGTGTCCTAATGGAAGTGAATATTTGAAGATTCAAAATATTAGAACATACACCCAGTAAGAACTCAGGACTCATGATAAAGGCAGCAGCATTACATAAACAAGAGCTGAGGCCATTAAAACAGGTGGCTAAGGAAGAGGATGAAAGTGAGGTCTCAACAGAGCTGAAGCCAGTCGTAGAGAAATAAAAGCAATAGTAAGAAGGAGAGGGAAGTAGTCTAACGCCCTGTTACAGAAATCAAAGAGGAGACATTTTTAAGAGGCTGACCTACCTAAGTTGTTTCAAGTGTCAGAATAGTCAAGCGCCATCAGGCTAAGCTGATAATGATGAGAAGAAATACGGGAGGTACATAATTTCAGCAAAGTTCTAGGAAGAAAATTACAAGCAATGAAAGGAAAGGAAGCAGTGGGTGGTAAAAAGAGAGGAGAGACATAGTGTATCAGAGATAAATGCAATCTGAATTACAGATGTATCCTTGGAGAGGCAGGGAGTGTTACAGCATGCAGCCTCTAACAGTTAAAGGCTATGGATTAGAACTACCATTTGCTGTGCTTAGTCACTCAGTTGTGTCTGACTCTTTGTGACCCGATGGACTATAGCTCACCAGGCTCCTCTGTCCATGGAGATTCTCCAGGCAAGAATACTAGAGTGGGTTGCCATGCCCTCCTCTAGGAGAACTTCCCAAACCAGGGATCGAACCCAGGTCTCCCGCATTGCAGGCAGAATTTTTACCATCTGAGCCACCAAGGAAGCCCACAGCTACCACAGAACCCTTTGATCCCACTCAGGGGCATAAAAGCCAGACAAAACCACAATGTGAAAAGATGCACGCATCCCAGTGTTCACCGCATCTCTATTTACAATAGCCAGGACACGGAAGCAACCTAAATGACCACCAGCGGAGCAATGGCTAAAGAGGTCATGGCACATATATAAAACGGAATATTACTCCACCACAAAAAAGACTAAAACAATGCCATTCTCGGCAACTTGGATGGACCTAGAGACTGTCATAATGAGTGAAGCCAGCCAAAGACAGACAAATATGCTATCAGTGATATGTGGGATCTTAAATTTTTTTTTTAAGGCTATAAATGAACTTATCAATGAAACATAAATAGAATAAGAGATGTAGAAAACAAATTTATGGCTGTCAGAGGGTAAGACAGGGGAGGAATAAGTTGGCAAATTGGGGTTAACATATACACACTATTGTATATGAAACAGTTAACTAATAAGGGCCTACTGTATAACCCAGAAAACTCTATTCAATACACTGCAATAATCTAAATGGGAAAAGAATCTAAAAACTGAGTGGATTATGTATGCAAAACTGATTCACTTTGTTCTACACCTGAAACTAACAACACTTTAAAAGACTATGCACCAATAAAAGTTTTTTTTTAAAGAAACATTTTTTAAAAAAACCATATATCAAAAAAAGAAAAAAAGCTATGGAGTTATGGACTGGCTCATTTGAGGTCCAAGGTTGACTCTTCTGCTTGTTGCTTATGTTATACACACAATCTTGTCTTAGCCTTTTTACTTCATCTGAAATAATGAGATAATTAGGGTGCCTGTTTCATGAGGTTGTTTTGAGAATTACTTAATCTAGGAAAAACATTTAATACAAGTCTTGGCAATGTGTCACAGTATTATGCTGACAGGCCATTTGTCCTAGGAAAGGAGTCAAAGTGGAGGAGAATGTGCTAGAAAACGAGAGCTCACATTCTAAGAACAAGGATATGGAGGTTACCCTGATGTCGTTATAGCACTGGACCACCTCGATCTTTTGGAATAGATGAAAATCAGCAGTTTTCATAGATTTCTGATTCTGTACTTAAAATTTTCCCATCAATACATAAATCTTGGAGATTTAGGATTGTGGATGGAAAAATCTTAAGGTTTTCACGAAAGAACCTTATAAACCAAGTACACCTAGGGCTCATCAGTTCAGTCGCTCAGTCATGTCCGACTCTTTGCGACCCCATGAATCGCAGCACCCCAGGCCTCCCTGTCCATCACCATCTCTCGGAGTTCACTCAGACTCCCGTCCATCGAGTCCATGATGCCATCCAGCCATCTCATCCCCGGTCGTCCCCTTCTCCTCCTGCCCCCAATCCCTCCCAGCAGCAGAGCCCAAGTGGGCATTCTGTCACTCGGTCCTCTGATTTCTTGTCTTTTCATCAAGCACTTTAGACAACCCTTCCTAAATGATGGCATTCTTGGTCTGCTCCGCAAGGTAAGGTCATATTTAGTTTTTTGAAATAAAGATATGGGAAAAGATAAAATAGTAAAGGCAACCGAGAGGATGACATTCTCCTCAAGTCAGCAGCAGCTTAAGCATCTCCAGTGGACTTGGGCGTATCACGCCATTTGGCACCAGGTCTCAGTTATGCCATTGTGCATGCTTGCACAGTTGCCCAGGTGTGTACAACTCTGCAATCCCATGAACTTCAGCCAGCCTGGCTCCTCCATCCATGGAATTCTCCAGGCAAGAATACCAGAGTGGGTTGCCAGTTCTTTCTCCAGGGATCTTTCTGACCCAGGGATCGAACCTGTATCTCTTACATCTCATGCATTAGCTGGCAGATTCTTTACCACTTAGCCACCTTGGAAACCCCAATGTCATGACACTTATCTTTATTTCTTATTTTATTCTTAATGGCATACTATCTATTTCTACCTAAATTTGACTGTTTCATCATTATGTAAATGGCTTGCTTTCCTAAATGAGCAAGTGATAGTCACTCAGTTGTGTCCAACTCTTTGTGACCCTATGGGACTGTAATCCACCGGGCTCCTCTGTCCATGGATTCTCCAGGCAAGAATATTGGAGTGGGTTGCCATTTCCTTCTCCTGGGTTGCTTTCCTAAAGGATCTGATAATTCCAAGTTACCATGGAATCTAAAAAAGAAGGCTTCATCCTGATACAGGCAAGTTTCCATCAACAGGGCACCAGTAAGGACTACCTGTGTTCCGAATTTTACATTGTGTGGTTGTGTAGGTTGAACAAAATGATAAAAAGCTGTTTAAAAATTAAAATATTCAAGGTATATAGGCTTATTCTTTTATAATTTACAATTTCGACCACATCTTTTAAAGTCTTTACTAACTTTGTTACAATGTTGCTTCTGTTCTTTGAGGTTTTGGTTTTTTAGCTAGGAGGCATGTAGGATCTTAGCTTCCCCACCAGGAATCGAACCCACACCGGCTGCATTGGAAGGCAAAGTCTTAAGGACTGGACCACGCTAGGGATGGTCCCCCCCCACCAAGGCTTATTCCTTCAAGAATTCTTGGGAGCGACTTTCTTGTGGTGCAGTGGTTAAGACTCTGCAGTTCCAGTCCAGGAGGCACCTGTTACATACCTGGTCAAGGAACATACCACAACATGGGGGCAGGAAAAAAAAAAGATTTAGAAAATGTTCAATTGTAAGAAAAATAGCTTAACTTATAAATACATTGCCTGGTTTAGATGGGCAAGCCACAGGATGCATCTCGGGCTCTCACACCAGAGTACCCAGTCTCACCAGTGTACACCAGATGGGACTGTCACCATTAAATAACATATCCTCCTGACTATTGTACTTTAAAGTGTGTGAAATTTATTATAAGCCTAATTCTAATTCACTGAGTGCCATCAACAGATTGTATGATGGGTCATTTTCACTGTGGGGTGTCAGAGAATTGCTGAGAAGGCTGACAGGAAAAGCATATTAGAAAACAATCTTGTAAATTTGATAAATAACATGCTAAGTGACATTTATTCAAAAATAATGTGTTCTATGCATATGGTGACGTGGGAAATCTTAGGCCATCCCCTGAGAAAACAAAATGCAGAATCTTAAAAAAAAAGAACAACCTGATTTTGATATTCTGCAGTTAAAAAAAAAAAAAGAAAAGAAAATCTATGTACTGATTTAAAACAGACCTGTCGCTAAACACAGTGTTTTTAACAAAAGCAAACCAATGCAATTAGCCAGTATATGAATCCATTATTCAGCTGATCTCAGGCATAAAGTAAGGGCTCTTTGCCCTTCCAAAAAGGCCACCAGGCCCTGGACAGCCATTCTGGAGGGCACTGCACCCTGAAGTAAGTGCTCGCCTCCTTCCCATACAGTTGAGATGCAGAGAAGCCTGCAAATACGTGGTACCATGAACATGTACCCAGTCCTGTCTGAGCTGCCACCCTGCCATTGCTAAGTCCTAGTTGTATATGCAGCAGTTAGAAGTACTCAACGGGGTGCTACATGATGACTTAGATGGGTGGATTGGGAGGCAGGTCGAAGAGGGAGCAGATAAAGGTATATGTAAAACAGATTCACTTCCTTATACAGCAGAAACTAACATAACATTGTAAAGCAGCTTTGCTTCAATTTAAAAGTACTTGGAGACAAGTTTGCCAGAAACAATGCAGATTGTTGGTTCAGTCAGTTCAGTCACTCAGTCGTGTCCCACTCTTTGCAAGGCCATGGACTGCAGCACGCCAGGCTTCCCTGTTCACCACTATCTCCCAGAGCTCGCTCAGACTCATGCCCATTGAGTTGGTAATGCCATCCAACCATCTCATCCTCTGTTGTCTCCTTCTCCTCCTGCCTTCAGTCTTTCCCAGCATCAGGGTCTTTTCCACTGAGTCAGTTCTTCACATCATGTGGCCAAAGTATTGGAGTTTCAGCTTCAGCATCAGTTCTTCCAATGAATATTTGGGACTTATTTCCTTTATGATGGACTGGGTAGATCTCCTTGCAGTCCAAGGGACTCTGAAGAGTCTTCTCCAACACCACTGTTCAAAACCATCAATTCTTTGGTGGTCAGCTTTCTTTATGATCCAACTCTCACATCCATACATGACTATTGAAAAAACCATATCTTTGACTGGATAGACCTTTGTTGAGTACAATTAAGCAATTTGCTTACACAATTAGGTTGTCGGGGGTTTGATCAAAGAACCGAGAAGAGAAAGACCTTTTCTCTGGTAACTCAGCTAGTAAAGAATCTGCCTGCACTTCAGGAGACCTCGGTTCAATTCCTGGGTTGGGAAGATTCCCTGGAGAAGGAATAGGCTACCCATGCCAGTATATCTTGGGCTTCTCTGGTGGTTCAAATGGTAAAGAATATGCCTGTAATGCAGGAGACCTGGGTTTTATCCCTGGGTTGGGAAGATCTCCTGGAGAAGGGAATGGCTACCCACTCCAGTATTCTTGCTTGGAGAATTCCATGGAGAGAGGAGCCTGGTGGGCTATAGTCCATGGGGTCACAAAGAGTCAGACATGACTGAGTGACTTTCATTGACAATGATTTCACTGCTTCAAGCTCTAGATCAGTTCTGTAAGATATATACTGCATTCCACAATTTTAAATTTCTAATAACCTCATTATTTAAAATCATAATTTATTAAGATATTTTTCAAACTATGTATGTTTTATCCTGTGTATGCATAAAAATCTTCTTACAAAGTCTTCAAAAGTCAGTGTGCATTTTGTGCTTACAATACATTTCAATTCCAACCAGCCACATTTCAAGAGCTCAGTAGGAACACATGGGTAATGGCCACCACTCTGAGCAGCACAGGTTAGCAGTACTCAGTATCAAAGCTCCATTATTTTCTTATCATTTGTCAAACCAGAGTCAGTAGACTAAAACTTAAAAGGAAATATCTACAGACTAAATTATCTAAAGAGTTAAACCGTGTGCAGTTAATGAAAACACAATTTCTATCAAAATCCAGATGTTCTGCCTAAGCCATAATGCCAAAATTACATTTAGATGATTGATTGCAGCATTTACTTTTCATCAACCAAAGTAATAAAAGCACTGCTCTATAATTTCTCCTGTTAATTTAGTTGACATAGAAATCAGAGTGGTTATGTAAGATCCCACCAAATTTTGGATCCTGAGTTATATGGATTGTAGGTCAATACTGATCTAATGGTGGCTTAGACAGTAAAGAACCTGCTTGCCAGGCAGGAGACCAGGGTCTGGATGATCCCCTGGATAAGGAAATGGCAACCCACTCCTGGATTCTTGCCTGGGAAATCCCATGGAGAGCAGTCTGATGGGCTACAGTCTACAGGGTTGCAAAGAGTCAGACACAACTCAGTGACTAATACTTTCACTGTTTTCACTGATCTAATTTTATATGCAGATACAATTTCCTTCTTCTTTATAATCAGAATTTCTACCTTAATTTATCTTATCAAAAACCCCTTTAAAGATATATTCTATAATTTTGTGACTTACTTCTTGCCTTAATTTTACTTCCCCACAAGTCTTATTCAAAATTATCAAAAAATAATTTAGAAAATTAGGATTTTTCTGCTATTCCTATAATTTTCTGCTATTCTTCAATTTTCTTGAGTTATATTTAAGATTTATAGATGTGCAGTTATAATCCAAAAACTCAAAAGATAAAAGTCAAAACTGAATGAATAATCATTCTTTTTATGAATCTGCAATTAACAATAAATATTTCTTTTCTAAATTAGGGGTTCATCATCTTTTGCAGCCTAACCTTAATGTAGCATCTTCAAATGCTTTATGTACAAGGTACATACTATTAAAAAAAGCTTAAATCTTAAATCTAGCAACAAGATTTAGAAAGTATATTCTCAATCTCTTTTCCCACTCTTGTATTTATAACAAAGTCATTTTTTCTACTCACTTTCCTCCAAACCTAGTACCCATTTTTCAGCTTCCAATTATTGGTACCAGGCTTTCCCCCCATCACCGAAGTATTATTCCTACCTCATTTAACATAAACGATCTCTACCCATCCTTTGAGTCCCACTTCAGACATTTCTTCTTTAGGAAAATGTTACTGGAGGACTCCAGCATAGAGCAATCTCTTCCACCTCTGATCTCATCTAGTACCTATTTAATAGTTGTTTTAATTGGGATTTTTAAGAGGCCAAATAAAAAGTTTAAAGAAGATTAAAACAAGCAACTCAGCATAACTTTGAGTAACTGCAACTGCTATTGGAAGGATGTAAGATCATTCAAAAGCCCCAAAGCAACATAAAAACAACTGGACCAGTTGTAGACATGCACTTATCATTAGCTAGGACCAGTACACACTTACATAGGTACGTTAGTCAAATGCATCAACTGAGGACGCTTTAACTTCCTCACTGTAACAATCAAGCCTCAGTGTGCCAGGAAAGAAGTATATGATCGGCCAATATTACCTGCCAGGTATCTAAGTATAAATGAAGACGAGCCAAGTAATCTGTAACGAAGAGATAGGCAAGTGTCCAGGTATACCACTTCACCAAAGTAGACGGAAATGCCCCTTCCTTGGGAAGCTGGGATGATAGTCTTAAAACCAAAAGATGACAGGTGGCAAATAAATAACTCAGAGTCTAGTAGCTTACTCATTAATATATTCAGCTGTATTTGTCCTGAATGGTTATGTCATATTTCCTATGCATAAGTCATTTTTCCCCTTCAGTTCAGTCACTCAGTTGTGTCTGGCTCTGCAACTTCATGGACTGCAGCATGCCAGGCTTCTCTGTCCATCACCAACTCCCAGAGCCTACTCAAATTCATGTCCATTGAGTTGGTGATGCCATCCAACCATCTCATTCTCTGTCGTCCCCTTCTCCTCCTGCCTTCAATCTTTCCCAGCATCAGGGTCTTTTCAAATGAGTCACTTATTCTCATCAGGTGGCCAAAGTATTGGAGCTTCAGTTTCAGCATCAGTCCTTCCAAATGAATGTTCAGGACTGATCTCCTTTAGAATGGACTGGTTGGATCTCCTTGCAGCCCAAGGGACTCTCAGGAGTCTTCTCCAACACCACAGTTCAAAAGCATCAATTCGCCAGCCCTCAGCTTTCTTTATGGTCCAACTTTCACATCCATACATGACTACTGGAAAAACCGTAGATTTGACTAGACAGACTTTTGTTGGCAAAGTAATGTCTCTGCTTTTTAGTATGCTGTCTAGATCAGTCATAGCTTTTCTTCCAAGGAACAAGCATCTTTTAATTTCATGGCTGCAGTCACCATCTGCAGTGATTTTGGAGCCCAAGAAAATAAAGTCTATCACTGTTTCCACTGTTTCCCCTTAAAAAATTGCAGAACAAAATTATGTTTCTTTATATCTTATACAATAGCATATATAGTAAGATCCTACTTTGTTTCATCTTTTATTTTCTAAGAATGCTGGGAAGTATTTACATTACAGTGTGAACATGTAATCTAGGATCACACACATGTTGACACAAATACACTTTGGCCACATTCATTCTTTTACGTGTGATCTTTTACAGGATCACACTAAAGTCTGGGACTGAAAGATAAAAAATGTTCCTGCCCTCAGATCTGGTGCTTCTATATTTTATAATTTTGGAAAGTAATTGCTATAATAAATCATAGTCTAACAACCTGCTTTTTAAAATGCCACTGATTTTGTTTCCAGAAACTTAGAATGTCTAAAGATTTCTAAGATGTTTTTACTAAGCCAAAGGAAGGAAAAGAATTTCTCATGAAAGCAAACATCTAAAGTCTGTATCTTTAGTCTTCATGGCACAAAAAAATCAGGCATTTTAAAGCTAGTCTTAGTGGTAAGCATACTCCTAACTATAATTAATCTCATTTCTAATTATATTCACAGAAAACAGAAGTACAAACAATGTATAGCATGAAAACACATCACTTTTTTCTTGACTTTAGGCATTTTAGAAGTTTATTTTAAATTAGTCTATATGATACTTTTTCTTTGAAGTATTTATTTAATGATTAAATACCCATAATGCAGAAAGTGAAGAGGAACTAAAAAGTCTCTTGATGAAAGTGAAAGAGGAGAGTAAAAAAATTGGCTTAAACATTCAGAAAACTAAGATCATGGCATCTGGTCCCATCACTTCATGGGAAACAGATGAGCAAACAGTGGAAACAGTGTCAGACTTTATTGTGGGGTGCTCAAAAATCACTGGAGATGGTGATCGCAGCCATGAAATTAAAGATGCTTACTCTTTGGAAGGAAAGTTATGACCAACCTAGATAGTATATTCAAAAGCAGAGATATTACTTTGCCAACAAAGGTCCATCTAGTCAAGGCTATGGTTTTTCCAGCAGTCATGTATGGATGTGAGAGTTGGACTGTGAAGAAAGCTGAGCCCCGAAGAATTGATGCTTTTGAACTATGATGTTGGAGAAGACTCTTGAGAGTCCCTTGGACCGCAAGGAGATCCAACCAGTCCATTCTGAAGGAGATCAGCCCTGGGACTTCTTTGGAAGGAATGATGCTAAAGCTGAAACTCCAGTACTTTGGCCACCTCGTGAGAAATGTTGACCCATCGGAAAAGACTCTGATGCTGGGAGGGATTGGGGGCAGGAGAAGAAGGGGATGACAGAGGATGAGATGGCTGGATGGCATCACTGACTTAATGGACGTGAGTATCAGTGAACTCAGGGAGATGGTGATGAACAGGGAGGCCTGGAATTCTGCAGTTCATGGGGTGACAAAGAGTTAGACATGACTGAGTGACTGAACTGAACTGATTCATAAGCTATAATGCTAAGCATTTCTAGCACCAGAAACCTAGTGTGCCTTGAATAGCTAACTTCTCAGTGGAAACAAGTTTCTATCTGAAAATAATTATAATTTTGGGTAGTACGTGAATGTTTGCATGGGACAGCTTACTTGCAGATAATTCAGAGGACAGACATATTTGTCTATGGTGCTTTAGGAAACTCTTAGTTGCAGTTATAGATAAACTAAAATCTTCAAATCCAGTTTATCTTTCAAACTTCTGCTGATCATCCCATCTTCCTCCTTTCTAAACAATCACTCTTTAAAAGCATAGCTTCAGCTTTTTTTTTTTTTTTGATGCTTTGTTCCTATACACACAAAACTTTAAATTACCATTACTGTTCAAGTTTCAATGAGTCATTAGAACTAAGTTTGAGTTTCCAAATATTTGCCAAGTCTTCTGCTACCAAGATCATTCCTTCAGAAACAAATCCTGTGAGAATAATCCCACAGGTCTAGTAGAGGTATGGAAGCAGCTGAAACTGGCTGGTGGTTGAGTTTGATATTGAAATAGTCATTTGCATATAGTCAAGTAGCTGATAAATATAATGAATTTAGAATTTTAGAAGTATATTTTGGACATTGTCAGTATGTGGATAGAATTTAAAATTATAAGACTGGATGATATAGCCAAAGGAATAAATGTGGATAAAGCGGATGAAGCTTTGGGGCCTGTCAACATTTGGAGGCTAGGAGAAAAAGGTGAATCAGCAAAGAAGGTTGTTGAGAAAAGTTTAGCTGGAAATAGCTTAGCATGGAATTGAAAGTAATGACTTTAGTCAAAATAATCCCCCAGAGTCAAAGTAATGTGGATTGAGAATCACCTTTTTAAAAAAACATATTCATCTTGTTTTCAGAACTTGTATTATTAATTTATATTTTGTAATACATTTTTATACATTCTGACTTATGTTCAGAAGTTATCTTGTTCCACTGATCTTTTTGTATTGGGAAATATATTGCATTTTAAAAATTTGATACTAGCAGGTTACCAATTTTTCTTGTTAGAAAATGAGCATTTCATTAAATTCCTTTTCATTTGCCACATTTACTCATTTAAAGTGAATTATCATCACCCATCACTCTTTGGTATCACTTAGTCAAATTTTTGAAGAAGGAAATGGCAGCCCACTCCACTGTTCTTGCCTGGAGAATCCCACAGACAGAGGAGCCTGGCAGGCTACAGTCCATGAGGTCACCAAGTGTCGGACATGACTGAGCGACTAAGCACAGCACAAGATGGGGGAAGACCTTCCTAGAAGGTCCGGTTGGGTAAGAGTCCCAATATTGAGTGTTTCAGGCAAACAGTAGCATTATGAGTGGTAAGTATAAAAACAACTGGGGCCTAGAGTATGAATGGCTTTACTTCACCACCACTGGTAAGGCAAATATAGAATACATAAGTTCCGGTCCAACTCGGGCACCATTCTGATTGGGGAGAGGGGTAACAAGGAGACATGCCGGAGGAGAGCCAGGCCCACTCATCTGCCTACTTCACTGGAAATGTCTATGTCTCTATCTCTAATTAAAAATGTTTCATAAAATTTTGGTAGGGCTAGTTGTCTTAATTCTGATCACATTGTACTACAATAATAAGTATTATGGGATGTGCTACTGAAAGGCTTTTAAAGTACAGCTGTCTAGACATGATAATGAATCCATATCACTGAATTCATAGCATTTCCCACGGTATTATTTATTGACAAAAACTCTTGAGGTTAAGCATTTCCTTCCAACTTCCCTACTGAATAATGCTCAAGTTTAATATTAATACTTCTTATATCTCTATAAGCACACCTGGTTGAAAAGTAAGATCATAAATCACTGTCACTAAGTTACCTGTGAGTCACAAGTTATTAATGCAAAATTTCCCTCAATAATTTGCTAGCTCAAGCATAGGACTTGATATTGTCTCTAGAGATAGATGAAAAGAATGTATGAGGAAGAAGAAATCCTGCATTATTCAGGTGACTCAGAAAAGGGTTAACTTGTTGACTTTTTAACCAAAATGATCTATAGTTTAAAAATGCAATGTCCACTTGCCAACTAAGTACAATTGCAAAGACCAGAAGCAAGATTTCATTTAATCCTGATGGTGATTCTTTAGAAAAAATCTGCATGCACTCTTGTTAACTGCCTGTTGAAGAGAAAATCTTATTTCAACAATTTCAAGTAAGCATCTATTTTAAGTACTAACCTATCAAAAATGGGTTTGTTTCTAAATCTTAAGATGACTTAACAATACAATGTTTAAGCATCACTAATGCACTCTAAGAGTGAAATATTTTACATCATTAAGTTAGAGTTTAATAATGTTGTTTTAAATCATGGGCAACCTAATCAAAACATAAGGTAACTTTGTGATGAGATTACATAAATGGGACCCAAAGTGCTGCTAGATCTAACATTTGTCTTCCACCACCAGATTCACTCTACTGCTCCAGGAAGAATCATTCCTCGCAGGATACTTTCTCCTCCTCAAAACTTATTCTTCCTCTTGACACTGGGGCTGGTGCTGACATCAGAGCTCCTAAATCTTGCCACTGTAGCAAAAAGTGCTTAAGGCTGAAATACATGGGCTGGGGGACGAGTTGGGGGGTGGGGGCAGGGTGGGATGGTGCATGAGAATAGGCAAAATCTTAAGAACTCAGCACCAAAGCTACAGAGATGTATCAGTCACTTAATGCTGTGTAATAAGTCACCCCAAACTTAGAGGCTACAAATATTTATTATCAGTTTCTATTGGTCACAACTGTATAAAGGACATACTAGAGATGGCTTAATTTCTGCTTCACAGGGCAGGGAACACAGCTGGAAGACTCAAAGTTCAGGCCTGGGAGTGCATTTGATCATATGTTTGATCATAGATGCTGATAGCAAGCTGGGGGACTAGCTGGGACTCTCAGTCAGAATAATACACAAGTGGTCCATCCATTCCAGGTCCAAGTGTGCCAGGAGAAGACGAACCAGTAGAAGCCACATTTCCCCTTCTGGCTGGGCCTCAGAATTGCAACAACACTCGGCTGAATTCTCTTGGCCAAAGAAGTAACAAAAGTCCACCCAGGTTTGAGGGGAGAGCACACAGAACACACCTCTCAATGCAAGTATGTTTTCATGGTCTTCTCTGAAAATGTTCCAGGGTCTAATTTTTCCAATAACTTGATAGGCCTATAGATATTAAAACTCAATAGGCCTGTAGATGTTATAACCAAGTTACCAAATATTCTAAGACTTTAAAAATCTGTCATTTAAACAAGTATACATAAATGAACAAAAATAGCTATATTAATTGAACAAAGGGCTATTCTGTCAGGAACTTATCTTCTCAACACACATATTTATTAAATCTGACTTCTAAACTAAATTATTCATCCCCTCCAGTTAATAATAATTGAGTGAAGTGTCAAAACCAGTCATGAGACTTAGTGTTGTATATATTAGCAACTTCAGTAGTATTAATAATTTTTATATACTTTACATAAAACATGCATTAATCACTTAAATATAAAACGCACTTCTTGTTGTTTAATTTCTAAGTCACGTTTGACTCTTTGCAGTCCCATGGACTGTAACCTGCCAGGCTCCTTGGTGCATGGGATTTCCCAGGCAAGAATACTGGAGTGGGTTGCCAATTCCATTTCCAGAGGATCTTCCTGACCCAGGTACTAAACCCATGTCTCCTGCATTAGCAGGAGGACTCTTTTGACTCTTTGCAGTCCCATGGACTGTAACCTGCCAGGCTCCTTGGTGCATGGGATTTCCCAGGCAAGAATACTGGAGTGGGTTGCCAATTCCATTTCCAGAGGATCTTCCTGACCCAGGTACTAAACCCACGTCTCCTGCATTAGCAGGAGGACTCTTTATCACTGGGCCATCTGGGAAGCTCATAAAATTCATATCAAAGAAAATGTAAAGGTAAATACATTGAATTTTTCTCACAGGACACATAATCAAGTTTGGCTTTGGTTTTGTTTTTTTTACTGTAATTTAACTTTCATCTTTATAAAAGTTGGTAACTTCTTTTGAGGGACGTGTAAAGAGGTTCCTCATGTACGTAGTTAGTGGAAAAAGTGAGAAACACCTTTTGTAATTCTGAAATGCAGGCCACATAAGATGCAATATACAGCACTGGACAACATCAGGAATGTGACCAGCAGGAACACAGGCTTCCAGTATCTCAAGATGACTTTCTTCTCTGTCTGCTCTTCATTGTACTGCCAGCTGACAACTTTAGAACACACCAGAAGCTTCAACAGAATCTCAGGAATCTAGGAAACCAGTGGTGAGCAATGCGCCAACAAGCAGTGGACTAAATATCCAAGGTGACACAGCAGGGCAATTTAACAGTTATTTACAGAACAAACTTTATACACATATACAGTACTGAATCAAGGTAAACGTAAAGTGGACAAACAATGGACGGCAAGAATGAACACTGACATTTTAGGAATCAGTGAAGTAAAATGGACAGGAGTGGATAAATTTAATTCAGATGATCATTACATCTACTACTGTGGGCAAGAATGCCTTAGAAGAAATGGCATAGACCTCGTAGTAAATAAAACAGTCTGAAATGCAGTACTTTGGTGCAGTCTCACAAATGACAGAATGATCCCTGTTCATTTCCAAGGAAAATCATTCAGCATCACAGTGATCCAAGTTATGCCTCAACCACTAATGCCAAAGCTGAAGTTGAATGGTTCTATGAAGACCTACAAGACCTTCTAGAACTAAGAGCAAAAAGAGATGTCCTTTTCATCATAGGGGACTGGAATGCAAAAGCAGGAAGTCAAGAGATACCTGGAGTAACAGCCAAGTTTGACCTTGGAGTACAAATGAAGCAGAGCAAAAGCTAATAGAGCTTTACCAAGAGGACACACTGGTCACAGCAAACACCCTCTTCCAAGAACACAAGAGAAGATTCTACACATGGACATCAAGAGATGGCCAATACTGAAATAAGATTGATTATATTCTCTGCAGCCAAAGATGGAGAAGCTCTATACAGTCTGCAGAAACAAGACCAGGAGCTGACTGCGGCTCAGATCATTAACTCCTTATTGCCAAATTCCAACTTAAATTGAAAAATGTATGGAAAACCACTAGACCATTCAAGTATGATCTAAATTAAGTCCCTCTTATTTATACAATGTAAGTGACAAATAGACTTAAGGGATTAGATCTAGAAGATAGAGTGCCTGAGGAAGTATGGACAGACGTTCATAACATTGTACAGGAGGCAATGAACAAGACCATCCCCAAGAAGAAGAAATGCAAAAGGCAAAATGGTTGTCTGAAGGGGCCTTGCAAATAGCTTAGGAAAAAATAAAAGTGAAAGGCAAGGGAGAAATGGAAAGATACACTCCTCTGAATGCAGAGTTCCACAAAACAGCAAGAAGAGATAAAAAAGATTTTTTAAGTAAACAATGCAAAGAAACAGAGGAAACAGAATGGGAAAAATGAGAGATCTCTTCAAGAAAATAAGAAATACCTAGGGAACACTTAATGCAAAGATGGGCACAATAAAGACAGAAACGGTATTGACTTAACAGAAGCAGAAGATATCAAGAGGGGGCAAAAATACACAGAAAAGTTGTACAAAAAATATCATAATAACCTGGATAACTATGACGCTGTGATCACTCACCTAGAGTCCGACATCCTGGAGTGTGAAGTCAAGTTGGCCTTAGGAAGTATCACTAGAAACAAAGCTAGTGTAGGTGATGGAATTCCAGCTAAACTATCTCAAATCCTAAAAGATGATTCTATGAAAGTGCTGCACTCAATATGCCAGCAAGTCTGGAAAACTCAGCAGTGGCCACAGGACTGGAAAATATCAGTTTTCATTCCAATCCCAAGGAAGGGCAATGCCAAACAATGTTCAAACTGCAACACAATTGAACTCATCTCACATGCTAGCAAAGTAATGCTCAAAATTCTCCGAGCCAGACTCCAACAGTATGTGAACCAAGAAATTCCAGATGTACATGCTAGTTTTAGACAACACAGAGGAACCAGAGATCAAATTGCCAACATCTGTTGGATCACAGACAAAGCAAGAGAATTCTAGAAAAACATCTACTTCTGCTTCATAGACTATGCTAAAGCCTTTGACTGTATAGATCACCACAAACTGTAGAAAATTCTTAAACAGATGGGAATATTTGACCACTTTACCTGCCTCCTGAGAAATCTGGATTCAGGTCAAGAAGCAGCAGTTAGAACCGGCCATGGAAAAACAGACTAGTTCAAAAGTGAGAAAGGAATACATCAAGGTTGTATATTGTCACCCTGATTGCTTAACTTCTGTGCAGAGTACACGATGTGAAATGCTGGGATGGATGAAACTCAAGCTGGAATAAAGATTGCTGGGAGAAATATCAAAACTTCAGATACACAGATCACACCACCCTTATGACAGAAGGTGAAGAAGAACTAAAGAACTTCTCCATGAAAGTAAAACAGGAGAGTGAAAAAGCTGGCTTAAAACTCAGCATTCAAAAAGATAAGATCATGGTGTCTGGTCCCATAACTTCATGACAAATAGATAGGGAAACAATGGAAACAGTGACAGATTTTATTTTCTTGGGCTCCAAAATTACTGTGGATTGTGACTGCAGCCATGAAATTAAGAAATGCCTGCTCCTTGGAAGAAAAGCAATGACAAACCCAGACAGCATGTTAAAAAGCAGAAACATTACTTCGCTGACAAAGGTCCGTCTAGTCAAAGCTATGGTTTTTCCAGTGGTCATGTATGGATGTGAGAGTTGGACCATAAAGAAAGCTGAGCACCAATGAATCGATGCTTTTGAACTGTGGTGCTAGAGAAGACTCTTGAGAGTCCCTTGGACGGCAAGAAGACCTAACCAGTCCATCCTAAAGGAAATCAGTCCTGAATATTGTTTGGAAGGACTGATGCTGAAGCTGAAACTTCAATACTTTGGCCACCTGATGTGAAGAACAGACTCATTTGAAAAAACCCTGATGCTGGTAAAGATTGAAGGTGGGAAGAGAAGGGGACGAGAGAGGATGAGATGGTTGGATGGCATCACCAACTCAATGGACATGAGTGTGAGTAAGCTCCAGGAGTTAGTGATGGACAGGGAGGCCTGGCATGCTCTAGGCATGGGGTCGCAAAGAGTTGGACATGACTGAGCAACTGAACTGATGAACGGATGTAACAGCTAGATAATAAAAAAGGCTGAGTGCTGAAGAATTGATGCCTTCTGACTGTGGTGCTGGGGAAGACTCTTGAGAGTCTCTTGGACAGCAAGACCATTCAATCCTAAAGGAAATGAACTCTAAATATTAATTGGAAGGACTGATGCTGAAGCTGAAATTTCAATTCTTTGCCACTTGATGCAAAGTGCCAGCTCACTGGAGAAGATTCTGATCCTGGGAAAGATTAAAGGCAGGGGAAGAAGGGGACAACAGAGGATGAGATGGTTGGATGGCATCACCAACTCAATGGACATGAGTTTGAGGAAACTCTAGGAGATGGTGAAGGACAGGGAAGCCTGGCGTGCTGCAGTGCATGGGGTCACAAAGAGTTAGACATGACTGAGTGACTGAGCAACAATACAGTAACGGCATGGAAAGCTGAGAATACTCTAATAAAGATTTTTATTATTTAAAGAAAGCCTCCACCTCTACCATAAAAGATAAGACTAATTTATAGTCTCTTGTTAAATAGAGCAGTTACTTATAGGTTAGCACTTCATAAAGGCAAATACAGGAAGGTAACTAAAGGTTTATTTTGATGTTCAGTTTTGTGACCAATCTAAGAATTCTTATTTAGCATTTTAAACAAAATATGGGATTATAAATATGCCCTCCTTTGTACTGAATTTGGGGTGGGTTAGTCATAAGTTCCACTCTTAACTTCAAATGTAACTTAAACCCCACTGTATGCTACTGAATGTAAATGACACTCCTACAGTTACAAGGCAGAGCTTTCCAGATTAGATTAAAAGGCATGTCCCAGCTTTATGTTGCTCAAAAGAAATGTACTTTAAATATTAATATGTAAGTAGGTTAAAAGTCAGAGGATAGAAGTAAAAGACCATCCTAATCAAATATGCTGTAGCTGTGTTAATAGTCGGCAAAGTAAATTGCAGAAGAATATAACCAGGAATGGACAAAGTCTTTTCAAAATGATCAAGAGGTCAATTCATCTACAAGACATAAAAATCCTACACTTTATATGCATAACATATCTTCAAACTATGTAAAGCAAAACTTGACGGAACTTCAAGGAGAAATAGACATTTCCACAGTCAGTTAAAGATTTCAGTACTACTCTCAATAAGTGATAAACAGAAAATACTTAAGTGTATGGAAGACTCCAGTTATGCTAACAAATCAATCCAACTAACAACTTTAGAATAATCTCAGCAACAGAATATACATATTCTTCTCAAGTGCACATGGAACCCTTACTATGAGTCAATCCAGGATGGTAACAGAAGTCTAAATTTGAAAGGATTCAATTCATACAGAATATATTCTGTGACTACAAAAGAATTTCACATTAACAAAGATCTCTGGAAAATTTGTATATAATTGAAAATGAAACAACACTTCTAAATAACATGTGAGTCAAGGTAAAAATCAAACAGAAAATTAGAAAGCGTTTTGAACTGAATACAAAAGAATATAAGTGAAATGCCACTAAAACCATACAAAGGAAGAAGTGTAGAGTATAAAATTGTGTTAGAAAAAAAAAGAATACCCAAATTCATGGTATCATGCTCTATTTTAGCTATAGAAAAAGAACAAATTAAATCTAAAATAAACAGATGAAGGGAAGCATCAATGATGAGAACACATATAAGCTAGGGGAAAGAAATCAACGTCCACCGAAACTGGTTCTTAGAAGGGAACAGGAAAGGTGACTATGGTCAGAGTGGTCTGGAAAGAGACAAATCAGGATTAAGAGAATATAACTACAGAATATAATTGTATTCTGCAAATACAAAGAGGATTTCAAGGGAATATTATGAACAGCTTTCTGACAATATATTCCAACATCCCCAATGAAATGACACATTCCTTCAAAGTTAGGGGGGAAAACTTGAACAACTCTCTATTATAGAGAATCAGTTTGTAATTTAAGAAGCTTTCCCACAAGGAAAACTACTGGCACATATGTCATCACTGATTTCTATCAAGCTTGAATGGGAAAATATGGAATGCTTTCAGTACATTCAATGAGACCAAAACTAGACATTATAAAGAAAACTGCAGAATATTACTTTTCATGAACATAAATTATTTTTTTAAATGGTGACTAAGGAGATAAATAGATTTTAAACATATATGAGTAGAAATACAAGTTTGTTTGGCATTTGAAGCTGAATCAATACTATTCATCCTATTATTAACAAAATTTTTTTAAAGGCATGATAATCTTTAAATTCAGAAAAAAAGCATTATTATAAAATCCAACATCCATTTCCTGATACTCCTAGCAAAGGAGGGGTAAAAGGGAATTTGTCCAATGTAAAGTTCATCTACACTGGCTCCATGTTGTAAGATATCAATTCTACCCAAATTGACCTCTGTGCATGTGTGTGCTAAGTTACTTCAGCCGTGTGTCCAACTCTGCGACCCCGTGGACTGTAGCCCGCCAGGCTTCTCTGTCCATGGGATTTCCCAGGCAAGAAGACTGGAGCAGGTTGCCATTGCCTCCTCCAGGGGAAAGTTCCAACACAGGGATTGAATCCACATCTCCTGCATTGGCAGGCAGAGTCTTTAGCACTGAGTTACCAGGGAACTCCAAATTGACCTACAGATGTAATGCAATCCCTACAGAAATTCCAACAAAATATTTGTAGAAAGTGAAAAGATGATTCTATATTTCTTACACAAATCCAAAGAAATCAGAAAAGTTCTAGAAGAATAAAATTGGAGAACACTATTTGACTACAAAATTTTGAATTGAGTCATAAAAAGTCAGTATTACTGGCATCACTATAGCCAAGTCAATCCATGAAACAGAATACGAAATCCAGAAGTGAGTCCACACACATGTACAAGTAATTTTTGACAAAGTTTGAAAGACAACTCAGAAGAAAAAGGTTGCTTTCCAAATATAAGCAAGATGTATGGCTATGCACAGAAAAAAAGTGACCTTTGTTCTGTAATTTGGACAATATGAAAAAATTAAATCAAAGCGGATCATATAATTAAATGTAAAACCTAAAACTAAAACTTCCAGTAGTAAATGTAAGTGAAAGGTCTTTCAAATTGGGCTTGCAAAGATTCCTCAAATATGACACTTAAAGTAATAATCCATGAACTAAATTGGTAACACTGGCTTTGTCAAAATTTTAAATTTCTCATCTTCAGATTATATAGTTAAAATATAAAGCCAAACTGCATTCTAACAAAAAAAGTTTTGCAAGTCATGTATTTGAGAAACAGTTATGTTCAGAATATATTAGGGAGGCCCAAACATCAGCAATTTTTAAAAATTAATATAAAAGGCAGACAAAAATATGTGAACAGACATGGCACAAAAAAACATATGGGTGGCAAAACAACAAGAAGAGATGACCAACCTGACTAGTCGTTTGGTAAATACAAATTAAATCCACAATGATATACAACAATATACCTTCTAGATTCCTAAATTTAAAAAGTAACAATACCACAGGTTGGTGAGGAGGTAAAAGAACTTGAACTCTCATACACTGGTGAAGCCATGTAAAATGTTATAACCACTCTATAAAACAATTTAGCAGCATCTTAAAAAATTAACATGTACCTATTATATGATCTAGCAATTCCCCTCCTAGGGATTTACCCAAGAGGAAAGAATGTATGTTGCTGGTGATGCGCAGTCTTGTCTGACTCTTCTGTGACCCCTCACGGACTGCAGCCCACCAGGCTCCTCTGTCCATGAGATTTTCCAGGCAAGAATACTGGAACAGGTTGTCATTTCCTACTCAAGGGGATCTTCTTGACCCAAGGATCGAACGCATGTCTCTCTTGTCTCTTGCACTGGCAGGTGGATTCTTTACCACTAGTATCACCTGGGAAGCCCTATATCCATACAAAAATTGGAATGAGGGTAGTGTAGTGATTACAGACTTGTAATAAACACTGGAAACAACCCAAATGTCCGTGATCATGTGAATAGGTGAATTTCGGTACCTACCAATAATGAAAGACTGCTTAGCAGCAAAAGAGAATGAACTATGCTTATACATAAGAAAATGCATGAATCTCAAAATAATATTGCTGAGTAAAGGAAAGCACACGGTGATTCTATTATAGAAGCTTCTATAAAATGCATCTCAGTGTTGACAGAGTAGATTATTGTTGCCTAGAGATGAGAGAGAAGAAGTGGGATGAGAAATTTGGGGAAATTGTAGAAACATTCATTCTCTTAATTGTGGAAAATATTTTGTGGGTATGTATCAATATAGATGTCAAATCTTATCACACTATGCTTTAAGTATGTACAGCACTTATATGTGAATTAAACCTCATAACAAAATCTATAAAATTTGTAGACCATAATTTAGGATACTTATTAAAATATAAAATATACTGAAAATGAACAGTATGAAGAAACACAAATGGTGAGAGCCAATGTTCTCTGCAGTACTACTAAAAACAAATATGAATATTATTTTCTCAGTTTTCTTAGGTGTTCAGAACCAGATATAAAAAAACTTACATATTTGAAGGGTATTACATAAATGTTTGATTCTTATTAGAATTTTGTTTGGTCTTCAAATTCAAAGCAAAATAAAACTGGATTATGGAAGTATTCAAAATTGTTTGAACTATTCCAATAACCATGAAGAACATATAGCAGCAATGGATACAATCTGGAACAAAGGAGATGATACTAAGAAGAAAATATTTGCATTTTTTTCTTTATTATTTATTTTCTATTGAAGTACAGTTGATTGACAGTATCACTTTAGTTTCTGGTCTACAAGTGATTCAATATTTGTATAGATTATACTCTATATAAGGTTATTATAAAATACTGGCTATATGCCCCATTCTGTACAGTAAATCCTTATAGCTTATTTATTTTATACATAGAAGTCTGTGCCTTTAAATCACCTACTGCCATCTTGCCCATATGCCTTCCCTGTCCCCTGGTACCACTAGTTTGTTCTCCATATTTTGGGGTCTGTTTCTGTTGGTATATTCATTTGTTAATTGTTTCCATTCCACCATGTATGTGACAGTATAGCATCTTTGTGTGATTTACTTCACTAAGCATAAAATCCTCAACATCCATCCAAGTTGTTGCAAATGGCAGAATTCCGTTCATTTTTATGGTTGAGCAGTATTCCATTCTGTGTATGTGCAGGCATGTGTGTGTGTATATGTGTGTGTATTCACTAGTTCATCAACTGATGGACACTTAGGTTGCTTCCACATCCTGGCTCTTGCATACAGCCATGAACATTGGGATGTATGTACCTTTATAATTGAAAAATTAAGATGCAAGAGTACTTTTAAAAACCTTTCATTTAATAGATTACTGAATTAGTATTCAGTTCAGTCACTCAGTCACGTCTGACTCCTTGTGACCCCATGAATCACAGCACACCAGGCCTTCCTGTCCATCGCCAACTCCCTGAGTTCACTCAAACTCATGTCCATCAAGTCGGTGATGCCATCCAGCCATCTCATCGTCTGTTGTCCCTTTCTCCTCCAGCCCACAATCCCTCTCAGCATCAGGGTCTATTCCAATGAATCAACTCTTCGCATGAGGGGGCCAAAGTATTGGAGTTTCAGCTTCAGCAAGTCCTCCCAATGAACACCCAGGACTGATCTCCTTTAGGATGGACTGGTTGGATCTCCTTGCAGTCCAAGGGACTCTCAAGAGTCTTCTCCAACACCACAGTTCAAAAGCATTAATTCTTTGGCACTCAGCTTTCTTCACAGTCCAACTCTCACATCCGTACATGACCACTGGAAAAACCATAGCCTTGACTAGATGGACCTTTGTTGGCAAAGTAATGTCTCTGCTTTTCAATATGCTTTCTAGGTTGGTCATAACTTTCCTTCCAAGGAGTAAGCCTCTTTTTTAATTTCACGGCTGCTATCACCATCTGCAGTGATTTCTGAACCTAAAAAAGTAAAGTCTGACACTATTTCCACTGTTTACCCATCTATTTCCCATGAAGTGATGGGACCAGATGCCATGATCTGAGTTTTCTGAATGCTGAACTTTAAGCCAACTTTTTCACTCTCCTCTTTCACTTTCATCAAGAGGCTCTTTAGTTCCTCTTCACTTTCTGCCATAAGGGTGGTGTCATCTGCATATCTGAGGTTATTGATAATTCTCCCAGCATTCTTGATTCCAGCTTGTGTTTCTTCCAGCCCAGCGTTTTTCATGATATACTCTGCATATAAGTTAAATAAGCAGGGTGACAATATACAACCTTGACATACACCTTTTCCTATTTGGAACCAGTCTTTTGTTCCACATCCATTTCTAACTGTTGCTTCCTGACTTGCATGTAGGTTTCTCAAGAGTCAGGTTAGGTGGTCTAGAAGCATGGCCGAGAGAGGAGCTACCCCTCACCCAAGGTCGGGGCAACAACAGAGAGTGCCAGGCTGCATTGTCACAGGAGCGGCTGAGAGAAGCTCCCCATTTCCAAGGAGCAGGCTGCAGAGGCTATTCTACATTCAAGGTCAGGAGGGGCAGCTCTGAGGAGATATCCCTAGTCCAAGGTAAGAAGCAGTGGCTGCACTTTGCTAGAGCAGCTGTGAAGAGATAACCCACATCCAAAGTAAGAGAAAACCAAGTAAGACGGTAGGTGTTGCAACAGGGCATCAGAGGGCAGACACACTGAAACCATAATCACAGAAAACCGTCCAATCTGACCAGAGCCTTGTCTAACTCAATGAATTAGTATTACAATCTGTACATTTTTAAAGCAAAGAAGTACCTTCTATGCAAGCAGAATGATGTTGAATGTCAATTTGTCTACAAGATGTATTCTTTTTTCCTTTCCTTCTCAACTAACAAGATACTTTTCAACAGCAGGCTTGTGGACACTAGCATCAGTTAGAAACCAGTGTAAACATGGGTCAAGTAAAGAGAGGGAGGATTTTTCAAGATAAAGGATGGGATTCCCCCCAAGAAATGCTTCTCCCAGTAACAGCTGCTCACCATCCACTCATTCCCTGCCTGCCAGCCCTGCCCACAGCCACTCAAATGGAGCTGAGCTCAGGAGTATGTTTTAAGGGAAAGATAAAATTGGTGGCCAAGTCTTCATGTTTTTATAATACTTAAGTTTATAAAATCATGAAGACTAGTCTGTGTGCTGGCTTGTCCTTTGTGGAGGGAGAAATATCATGACGGAAATTACACCTCCTAAGTTGGTGAGGACAGGGAGGCCTGGCATGCTGCGATTCACGGTGTCGAAAAGAGTAGGACACAACTGAGCGACTGAACTGAACTGAAGACTCAGCCATCTACAGATTTCATCTTTTTTAACTGAGAGGAGGCAATGCCATGAATTAAGGATGAAACCTAGCAGGGTCACAGATTCCAGGAAGAAATGTTGGCTTGGTGGCAGGGATGGCTGAATATTGAACTGCTGCTGCTGCTAAGTCCCTTCAGTCGTGTCCAACTCTGTGCAATCCCATAGACGGCAGCCCACCAGGCTCCCCAATCCCTGGGATTCTCCAGACAAGAACACTGGAGTGGGTTGCCATTTCTTTCTCTTTTGCATGAAAATTAAAAGTGAAAGTGAAGTCACTCAGTTGTGTCCGACTCTTAGCTACCCCGTGGCCTGCAGCCCATCAGGCTCCTCCAGCCATGGGATTTTCCAGGCAAGAGTACTGGAGTGGGGTGCAATTGCCTTCTCCAGAATATTGAACTACCCAGAGAGAAAGGCTTGAAAACTCGTTAGGTCACATCCCAAACCAATTAAGCCCATTTCTCTGCTGTGGGAATCAGGTGTTAAGACATTGCAAGTCCTTTAGGTGATTCCTCTCAATCCTCAGCCAAAGTTGAGAAACTATCAATTGAGATGCTGAGCCAGCAATTTTAAAAGCCTTGTGGTTTCATCTATCAAGAAAGTAGTTCTTTCTCTTTGATTTTACCCTTTAAAGAATTTTTTTCCCCTTATGATTCCTTACATCCTCCCACTGCTATTTACCACCACTGAATCTTCTTTCAGAGAAAGTTAAAAAATTCAGAGAACCTTGAAACAAATCTGTGCGAGAATTTCCATCTATTGATTATTCACTTGAAAACAAAGGGATGTTTAAGTGATCCTTTTCTCTAGCCTTCTTCCATTAAAAGTCACAAAAAGAAAACTCAAAACAGATTTTCAAATATAGCTTTTTTTCCCTCTATAAAACACCCCTTTGTGATGATAGCCATTATCCAAGCGTTTTTATTTTAATTGAGTGTTTCATTATGCCTAAAGTGATTCAACCTGCAGTGTTCTCCACACAACCATTAGTCTGAAAAAAATCGCTCTCTCCCAGATACCTCGCAAGGCAGCAAAAATACATCTTGATATAAACACACATCTCACTGAACAGTTGTAAAAAAGACAGCTCTTACTGTAAACAACTTACATCTCTAAGAATGATGTGGAACATGTTCGTTTTAATTTTTACCTTTCTAAAAAAAATTGTGGTCTGCTTGAAGTTCTGCGGGGCCCGTAAGTGTGCTTATGAGACTGGAGAAGAGAGATACATCCCTTGTTCTCTTCATTTCGAGCTGCGGTTAAACATACAGTAACTTACTGCTCATCCCACTAGCAGTGGTGACTTTGCCCTGAGTCATCCTTGGCCAAGTCAGAAAGACCCTCCTAACCAACAGGACACATTTAACACATGAACAGTTAGAGGCGACGCGGTTGTTATTCTGCCAGTTTGACCACAGAAAAAAGGAGACGCCCTCTCCCTCTGAAGCTGCAGGGCGGGAAGGTGGTGGGACGCATGGTCCTAGACGCTCAGGGAAACCCGGAGACCAGGGCCGGCCGGTGAGCATCCTCAGGGCGCCAGCGGTCTCCAGGGGCGTCTGCGGAGATTCTGCGGAGCTGCCCCAGGCTCCCCAACACGCCCGCGTCAGCTTCCCGTCGCCGCCGCAACAAACCCCCGCAAACGGAGCGCCACAGCACAAGGAAAGTGAACCCCTACCTTCAGACATGGGAAATCAGGGTGCTGGGCAGCGCTGGTTTCTCCAGGGGCCTCTGGACAAGAATGCCTTCTCTCCACCTGCCACCCCCGCCTTCCCGTCACGCACCATCTTCCTTCTGCCCGAGGCTCTGAGCCACTGCTCCATTTACATAAGGTTCCTTCACGTTGACTCCACCTGCATCACATAATGTCCCATCAGAAGACCTTTGACCTAGTGCTCCCATGCAAGATAGCGTACTCACAGGTGCCAGGAATTAGAGTGTGCGCCTGTTAGGCTGGGGCCCTGGGATGAGGCCGGAATTCCCATTTACATTTCATGTATGATTTTGGGGGGGTGGGATATGAAAGCAACTTAAGGATCATACAAGAAATTTGTGGCACAAAGGCCTGCTCATAACACCAGCTAAGATAGGCAGAGCCTATCTGAGTTGGAAGATTTCTCACAAAGCATGAATGAGAGGGAACAGTGATTAAGTAGAAGGGAACCATGAACATCTGTTTCTATTACCACATCTTAGTAAGAACTGTCATTTTCTTTTTTTTTTGGTTGCCCTGAGTCTTAGTTGGGCATGTGGGATCTTCCATGCTGGCAGGGGCAACCTCTTTTTTGTGGATAGTCTTTAGTTTCAGCATGTGGGATCTAGTTCTCCGGGCAGGGATTGAACCTAGGCCCCCTGCGTGATGAGCATAGGCTTAGCCACTGGACTGCCAAGGAAGTCGACAGTAAGAGTTCCCATTAACATCATGCTTTCTATGTTCCAGCCTCTGCAGAAGCTACTTAATACATGTGACCCCATTTAGAACTACAAGGATATTTCTCATTTTCCAGTGAACATGGCTGTGTACGTGTTAAGTTGCTTCAGTTGCCTCTGACTCTGTATGACCACATGGACTATCAAGCTTTTCTGTCCATGGGATTCCCCAGGCAAGAATATTGGGGTGGGTTGCCATGCCTTCCTCCAGGCGATCTTGCTGACCCAGGGATCAAATCCCTGCATCTCTTGTGTCTCCTACATTGGCAGGCATGTTCTTTACCACTAACTCCACCCAGGAAGCTCTTACCAATAAATCAGTCAGTTAGTTCAGTCACTCAGTCATGACCTACTCTGCAACCCCATGGACTGCAGCACACCAGGCCTCCCTGTCCATCACCAACTCCTGGAGTTTATTCAAACTCACGTCCATTGAGCCAGTGATGTCATCCAACCATCTCACCCTCTGTCATCCCCTTCTCCTCCTGCCCTCCATCTTTCCCAGCATCAGGGTCTTTTCAAATGAGTCAGTTCTTCACATCAGGTAGCCAAAGTATTGGAGTTTATGCTTCAGCATCAGTCCTTCCAGTGAATATTCAGGACTGTTCTCCATTAGGATGGACTGGTTGGATCTCCTTGCAGTCCAAGGGACTCTCAAGAGTCTTCTCCAACACCACAGTTCAGAAGCATCAATTCTTTGGTGCTCAGCTTTCTTTATGGTCCAAGTCTCACATCCATACATGATTACTGGAAAAACCATGGCTTTGACTAGACAGACCTTTGTTGGCAAAGGTCTACTTTTTAATATGCTGTCAAGGTTGGTCATAACTTTTCTTCCAAGGACTGTCTTTTAATTTCACGCCTGCAGTAACTTACCACAGTGATTTTGGAGCCCAGAAAAATAAAGTCTGCCACTGTTTCCACTGTTTCCCCATCTATTTGCCATGAAATGATGGGACCAGATGCCGTGATCTTAGTCTTCTGAATGTTGAGTTTTAAGCCAACTTTTTCACCCTCCTCTTTCACTTTCATCAAGAGGCTTTTTAGTTCCTCTTCACTTTCTGCCATAAGGGTGGTATCATCTGCATGTCTGAGGTTATTGATATTTCTCCCGGTAGTCTTGATTTCAGCTTACCAATGAATGCACTGAACCAAATAGAATTTAAATAACTTAGCCAAAGTCACAAAGCTAGTAGGTAGCAAGGTGGGGTTCTCATGCTGGTCTGTGGGCACCAAAGTGCATGCAAATTCCTGCTGCACATGGTGCTCTGACTTTTGAGGGCTCAGGAGGCTGGGTGAACAGAAGCAGGAGCCCAGCAGCAGAACCGGAAACCTGCTTCCTGCCTGAGCTCATTTGCCACTCAGGCTGTGGGAAACGTCATCATCTAGAAAAGAAAGGACCTCGTTCTGTCTCTTCCTTCTTGATTTCTCTGAGTCTCAAAGGAAAAACTTGTTTGCTTCTTCCAAAAGAAGAGGTGAGAATACCAGTTATCCAGGTAAACCTCTCACTGTCAGGAACATCTCCTAACAGAGGGTTTTCCTGAAAACTTGCATAATCGTGCCTCCTATCACTGATGACTTTGACCTTTCAGTCATCTTTGAATCTCTTCCTCCAGGAAACTGACTTCTGCTTCGTCTTGCCACCCTGACAGTTCTCTCTGTCGTTTGCTTTTTTATTAATTTTAAAGCTCTTCATTGGAGTATAATTTATATTACAATGCATGCTCTGAGATGTGCATTTCAGTGAGTCTTGCTAAATGTATACACCCATGTCACCACCTCCCAAATCAAGATACAGGATGTTCCCATCACTTTAGAAGTTCTCTCCTGCATCCTCTCAGTCAATTATCTCTTCAACTGAAGTCCTGCTGCTGCTGCTAAATTACATCAGTCGTGTCCAACTCTGTGTGACCCCATAGACGGCAGCCCACCAGGCTCCCCCATCCCTGGGATTCTCCAGGCAAGAACACTAGAGTGGGTTGCCATTTCCTTCTCCAATGCATGAAAGTGAAAAGTAAAAGTGAAGCCGCTCAGTCGTGTCTGACTCTTTGCGACCCCATGGACTGTAGCCCACCAGGTTCCTCCATCCATGGGATTTCCCAGGCAAGAGTACTGGAGTGGGTTGCCATTTCCTTCTGCAATGCATGAAAGTGAAAAGTAAAAGTGAAGCCGCTCAGTCATGTCTGACTCTTTGTGACCCCATGGACTGTAGCCCACCAGGTTCCTCCATCCATGGGATTTTCCAGGCAAGAGTACTGGAGTGGGGTGCCATTGCCTTCTCCCAAATTGTAGTCCTAGGCAGCCATTAATCTCGTTTCCAACATGGTCGATTATGGTTGTCTTTTCTCCAGTCGTCTACTTTAGTACAATCACAGTTGAGACTATTGGGAGTCGCTTCTCTGCACTCCTTAAGCTTCCATATTTTTTCACTTCTCAGACTTTCCAGTGGTTTTGTTACCTATCATTTCCTGTGTTAAATATATTACTCAAAGTAGAAAAACCTCAGCATAAGCAACATAATACAATTAAAAGAAATTACAAGACTTAAGTTGTAGAATGCACTGGATATCAGTGAGATGAGGGCTTCCCAGGTGGTGCTAGTGGAAAAGAACACGCCTGCCAATGCAGGAGAGACTTTGACAGGTTTGATCCCTAAGTCAGGAAGATTCCTTGGAGGAGGGCATGCAACACGCTCCAGTACCATTGCCTGGAGAATCCCATGGCCAGAGGAGCCGGTGGGCTACGTCCATAGGGTCACAGAGTCGGATGTCACTGAAGTGACTCAGCACACAGCATGCATAGTAAGATGAGCCAAAAATTTGTGATTATTCTGCCCAGCGTTAAAATAAGATGAACATCTTAGAGAATGAGCAGGAAAGCTTCATCCTCATGAAACTAGTAGCACAGGAGTTGGAAGACAGCCTGCTATCCACATAGCTCTATGACCACTCTTTAAAGTGCTGCCTCCTAAAAGGAAATATAAACAGCAGTAAACAAGCCCTTACAACATAGACCACAGCACTTCTGTGAGTTATATCTGTGATCCAAACTAATCTCGTGCTGTGTCATTGGGTTTGGCTGATCATATATTTCTAATGTCCTCAGATACCTGAAAGAGGTTTAAAATTCTCCCTGAAAGAATACTACATCGTCTAACACTTGACAATTATTTCTAAAAATACATTTCTACTAAAATGTTCAGCACACAATCAAAGATATCTGGAGACTTGAGAAGATGTGACATCTGAATGGAGACCAACAAACACACAAATGTTAAGCAAAAATGAGTCCTCAGTTACTCCAGATAGTATAATCAATAGATATGGATTGTTAGATAACTGTGCTTACTGTGGAGATAAAAGGAAAGTATAACCATTTCTGCAAAGAATTCAAAGATTAAATATATATATATATATATATTCTAGGTTTGAAAAAAACTGGAAATTCTACACTAAAAATGCAGTTACTGAAATTGGGAACTCAGGAGCGAAATGTAACAGGAAGTGAGATTTACTAGTGGCTGAAGAGACCATTAGTGAATGGGAAATAGATGAGAAGAATTATCAAGAATGAGGCACAGAAAGACAAAAGAATAAAAATTACAGGAGAGCAGCAGACAGAAATGATACAGTTAGAAGATTTAACATGTTTCATTGTGAAAATCAAAGAAAAATGTGGAATATGTGAATAAATAAAATTTACTCAAAGTAGAAAAACCTCAGCATAAGCAACATAATACAATTAAAAGAAATTACAAGACTTAAGTTGTAGAATGCACTGGATATCAGTGAGATGAGGGCTTCCCAGGTGGTGCTAGTGGAAAAGAACACGCCTGCCAATGCAGGAGAGACTTTGACAGGTTTGATCCCTAAGTCAGGAAGATTCCTTGGAGGAGGGCATGCAACACGCTCCAGTACCATTGCCTGGAGAATCCCATGGCCAGAGGAGCCTGGTGGGCTACGTCCATAGGGTCACAGAGTCGGATGTCACTGAAGTGACTCAGCACACAGCATGCATAGTAAGATGAGCCAAAAATTTGTGATTATTCTGCCCAGCGTTAAAATAAGATGAACATCTTAGAGAATGAGCAGGAAAGCTTCATCCTCATGAAACTAGTAGCACAGGAGTTGGAAGACAGCCTGCTATCCACATAGCTCTATGACCACTCTTTAAAGTGCTGCCTCCTAAAAGGAAATATAAACAGCAGTAAACAAGCCCTTACAACATAGACCACAGCACTTCTGTGAGTTATATCTGTGATCCAAACTAATCTCGTGCTGTGTCATTGGGTTTGGCTGATCATATATTTCTAATGTCCTCAGATACCTGAAAGAGGTTTAAAATTCTCCCTGAAAGAATACTACATCGTCTAACACTTGACAATTATTTCTAAAAATACATTTCTACTAAAATGTTCAGCACACAATCAAAGATATCTGGAGACTTGAGAAGATGTGACATCTGAATGGAGACCAACAAACACACAAATGTTAAGCAAAAATGAGTCCTCAGTTACTCCAGATAGTATAATCAATAGATATGGATTGTTAGATAACTGTGCTTACTGTGGAGATAAAAGGAAAGTATAACCATTTCTGCAAAGAATTCAAAGATTAAATATATATATATATATATATATTCTAGGTTTGAAAAAAACTGGAAATTCTACACTAAAAATGCAGTTACTGAAATTGGGAACTCAGGAGCGAAATGTAACAGGAAGTGAGATTTACTAGTGGCTGAAGAGACCATTAGTGAATGGGAAATAGATGAGAAGAATTATCAAGAATGAGGCACAGAAAGACAAAAGAATAAAAATTACAGGAGAGCAGCAGACAGAAATGATACAGTTAGAAGATTTAACATGTTTCATTGTGAAAATCAAAGAAAAATGTGGAATATGTGAATAAATAAAAGTAACATTGAATTTTAAAAATAAATATTGTGTTTGAAAGAATTTGTTGAATTAAATAAGAGCATAAAATATCTAGCTTGACAACTAAAGAAGAGTATAAGAGTATTTAGCCCACCAACATGAAAAAAATGGAATAATAAAAATATTTCAATCAATCAACAAGAAGGAAAATTAGAAAAACACTGAGTGCAAGTAAGAAAAATACAGTACTATGATATACTGAAAGCCCAATATGTAAGGAGATGGGCAATGATCCATGAGATGATCTAAATGAAGAAAAGTACAAACAGTATATACTGACTTCTAAGAGATATATTTGAAATATGTGTACAGAAAATTTAAAGTGATGAAAAGATAATACCTTATAAACACCATTCAGAGCTGATATATAGGCAGACCTCAGAAATACTGTATACTCAGTTCTAGACCAGAGCAATAAAGCACATATCACAATAAATCAAGTCACATATATTTTTTAGTTTCTCAGTGCATACAAGCATTATGCTTACGTTATACTCTGGTTTATTAAGTGTGCAATAGCACTAAGTTTTAAAAATATGCCTCAATTTTAAAATATTTTATTGCTAAAAAATGCTAACTACATTATCTAAGCCTTCAGCAAATTGTAATCTTTTTGCTAGTAGGGAGAGTTTAAAATATTGTTTTACCAAAATGTGACACAGAGACACAAACTGACCAAATGCTGTTGGGAATGTAGAAACAAAAGATTTATATTGGCGCAGCACTGTGAATACCTTTAATTTCTAAAAAAAAAAGTTAAAAAGCAATATCTATGACATGCATATCTATCTAAGATGAGGCATGCCTGTACCTATATTAATATTTTAATAAGACAAAGTAGACTTTAAGGCAAAATAAAGTTCTAGAAATAAAGGAGGTCATTTTGCAGAGCTATAAGGTTTGCTTTACCAGAAATACTATCTTGACCAGTAGAGAACTGCCAACCTAGTCCAGCCCAAATTTCTTCCCACAGAATCATCACCTAACTATAATAAATGATGTCTTTTGAAGGTGCAGATTTGTAATGTGGTTGTAAACAGACAAATCTAATTGACACTCTGAGGAAGAAAATCTACAGAAAAAAGTGCAGCAACTATCTTCCTGGTGAACTTTTTTTTTTGTTTTTTGTTTTTTTTGCCCTTAAATTCAGGAACAAAAGGAGGGTGATTACATCACTCCTCTGATTCGTCACTGCCTGAGAGAGCAGGAAAGGAGTCTGGGCGGGTGTTCTGATCCTATCTGGGTCCAGAGCTGGGGGAGGGTCCAGGCATCTGCGCCTCTGGTTTGCACCTCCCACCACCGGAAAGGAAGGCTTCCTCTCAGCTTGCCCAGGGGCAGGGCAGGAGGGAGAGCAGGGGTGAGGCTGAAAAGCTGTCAGCAGACATCAGAATATGGCACCAGACCTTTGAGGAGCTAAAGAACCTCTTGATGAAGGTGAAAGAGGAGAGTGAAAGGCTAGTTTAAAACTCAACATTCAGAAAACGAAGATCATGGCATCTGGTCCTATCACATCATAGCATATGCGTGGGAAAACAGTGGCAAGAGCAACAGATTTCATTTTCCTGGGCTCCAAAATCACTGCAGACAGTGATGCAGCCATGGAATTAAAAGATACTTGCTCTCTGGAGGCAAAGCTATGACAAACCTAGACACTGTATTAAAAAGCAGAGACACTACTTTGCTGACACAGGTCCCTATAGTCAAAGCTATGGTTTTCCCAGTAGTCATGTATGGATGTGAGAGCTGGACCATAAAGAGAGCTGAGCACCGAAGAACTGATGCTTTCAAACTGTGCTGTTGGAGAAGACTCTCGAGAGTCCCTTGGACTGCAAGGAGATCCAACCAGTCCATCCTAAAGGAGATCAACCCTGAATACTCATTGGAAGGACTGATGCTGAAGCTGAGGCTCCAGTACTTTGGCCACCTCATGAGAAGAACTGACTCACTGGAAAAGACTCTGATGCTGGGAAAGATTGAAGGTGGGAGGAAAAGGGGATGATAGAGGATGACATGGTTGCATGGCATCACTGACTCAATGGATATGGGTTTGAGCAAGCTCAAGGAGTCTGTGAAGGACAGGGAAGTCTGGTGTGCTGCAGTCCATGGAGTCACAAAGAATCAGACACAACTGAGCAACTAAACAACAACTTCCCCGAATCCTGGACACCACTAATGTGTAAGTCTTAGATCCCAAAGAAGATATATTTCCACCAGAAATGACAACAGTGGTCAATTTGAGTTGCAAGTTGAGGCTGCCATGTTGTCACTTATGACCCATCCATCAGCAACAAACGGAATTACAGCTGATTGATCCTGTTGATCAAGGAGAAGATTTAATTGCTACTAAAAATTGCCTTGAGAAGAATTTCTGGCATTTCCTGTCCAGTGCTATGAGTGAATGAAGCAGTACAACACCTTCAAATAATTAAGATCGTTAATGACTCAATCAATTTCAGTGATAATTTGGCATGGCAGTCCTCTCCAGTATTCTTGCCTGGAAAATCCCATGGACAGAGGAGCCTGGCGGGCTATAGTCCATAGGGTCGCACAGAGTCAGACAGGACTGGAGCGACTTAGCATACATGCAACCTGGCCAGGTGACGCAGTGGTACAGAATCTGCCTGCCAATGCAGGAGATACAAGAGACACGGGTTCAATCCCTGGGTCAGGAAGATCTCCTGGAAAAGGAAACAGTAACCCACTCCAGTATTCTTGCCTGGAGAATCCAGTGGACAGAAGAGCCTGCCAGGATACAGTCCATGGGATCCTCTGTTCACGAGGTTGAAAGAACTGGACCATACACCTGGTACAATCTATGAGGTTAAGAATCATAACTGGATAAGGACCTAGCTGAGGCTTAAAGAGAAAAAGAAATTATACTGGAAAAAAAATGTCATAAATACCAACTACAACCTTGTTACAAATTGTAGCAGCTCATTTACTTCCACTAATATTGTATATGAGTGGTGATTAAGCTATATGATATTAAAGGGGATGATGACTGGACTAGGACATGAATTTGCATCACAGAAAACTACAGAGACTTGTAAGAAATTTTGGTCTTCTATTTTTTGGTTATTAACAAGAACATCTTCCTGGCACCATGTTGGGAAAAATATGATGTTGCCACTGATGAGTTTGGAAGTTCAAATATGAGACTAAGATGTATAAGGAACTAATTGTCCAAGAGGGTGGACTTACTAGACACAGTTTGCTGATTTTTCAGGAATAGTCTCACCCTTCTAACCGCTCACAAAGTTTCTTGGATTCTTTTCACAACTGGGTTCAGTTTATGTTCTTTCTCGGAGAGACACTGTATAAGGTGTGGGAGGCAGAACAAAAAAGAAGTCGTGCTGAGTAGGTAGTGACTGCTGGGGACAGACACATGGTTTTGCTCATGAGCTGGAGTCTTATCTTTTGACAAATACTAACTCGAGTGCGACAGCAAGTCAGATCATTCATGACTGAGACCAGAAAGTCCAGGAGTCAGGAACACCTTTCTGAACCCCTTTAGAAGGTTAGGATATTTGTGATCAAGTTTGGTTATTTGCTATTTTAAGACAAGAATTTTCATCTGTGTGTCAAGTGAAGCTGACACCGGAATTGGGAAATGACCTTTTAAAGGTAAAAAGAAAAATGGCAGAAATGACAAAGGAGTGTTTTTTAAAACTCCTAAAGCAAAATTAAATATCAAATTTGATATTTGATATTCCTACTATATAAAGATGATTTTCAAGCTATAAGAAAACGATAGCCCCTTCTTTAAAAGGTGGACAAACATGTAGTTGCTAGAATGTTCATGCACAAAAATTAAATATACATAAAAATATTAATTGTATATTACAAAACTCAGCCTCATTAGGTAACAAAGAAATTAAATTAAAATGAGGTGCTTTTTTCTCCTAAAACTTTTTTCAAATTGTCAGCTTTTATATTAAGTAATCCTTTCTATTCTCAAGGGTATTTTGAAGGCGGCATCCTCAGTCAGTGTGGGGTTGTATAGATATATACAATAATATATATTATTGTATATATCCTGAATATTCTGGGTTATTGTATATAACCCTGAATATTCACTGAAAGAACTGATGCTGAAGCTGAAACTCCAATACTTTGGCCATCTCATGCAAAGAGCCAACTCGTTGGAAAAGATCCTGATGATGGAAAGATTAAAGGCAAAAGAAGACAGTAGCAGAGGAAAAGATAGTTAGATAGCACCACTGACTCCGGGGACATGCATTTGAGCAAACTCCTGGCGTGCCACAGTCCACGGGATCACAAAGAGTCGGGCATGATTTAGCAACTTAACAACAACAATATATGTCAGCCTGCGTCCCAGCAGGAAACAGATGGCGCACTCTGAATCTCTGAGGACAGTGCAGGTTCTACCAATAGCAGTGTGGTTGCCCTGAAGGGCATCGTAAGGAGGAGTAAAGCACCAAGGCCTCTCCTGCTGGTGCCTCCTGTTGACTGAGCCTGACTCACAACCAAAGGACAAGGAAGCCCAAGTGATGCTATCAAACTCCTGCCTGCAGACTCCCCAGGATTTGAGCAGGAAGGGGCCAAAAAAGGATGTTAGGTCATGACTGGAGGATGTGAAGGCAAATAGACAATAACCAACCACCACAGAGTATAAACTACATCTCTGTATCAGACACGGCATTTTGAGTTAAATTTCATGAACATGTTCATATGCCTGACTGTAAAATTCACCTCCAGAAATTTATCCTAAAGATACTATTGAAGGAAAATACAATTGCCATTGCATTATTATTTATAACTGGGAAAAAATAAATAGTTTCATTTTTAGAGTAATAGATTAGAAACATAAGCTGTGGCATATCCATATGATAGAGTAATATGTCACCATCACAATCATGGACTATGTGGGTATTGTATTTCTATCACCCTTCTGTATCCTCAGCATCATTACCTCTGTTTGAGAAAGTGTCTGTCTTTAATGCAATAGGATCTAAATATTAAAAACCAATTATATATATATATATATATATATATATATATGCTGTGTGCTTGTATTCTCCAGGCAAGAATACTGGAAAGGACTGCCATGCCCTCCTCTAGGGATATATATATATATAGTTTTTTCTCCTGTCTTCCTCTCTGAATAGCAACAACATATGGATTAAGAGAACAGCAATGAGTAGCAGAGTTGCTACCTAAGAAAAAAAAGCAGAAATACAAAGGGAAGGAGACCAGAGGATGGGGAAGTTTCTATGTGTTGATATGGGACCACTTTCTCTCTGCTTCAAAAAGGACCCAAGGACAACTGGTAAAGAAGAACTGGCTCAGCCACCTAGATTTCAGACCTGCTTTGGTCAACCCTATGTGAAATGGGTCATTTCTAGTTAGGACTTTCACCTGGGTGCTTTTCTGATCATAATAGGTTAAATTAGCTTTGCAACATATGCATGAATACTCAGGAATCTAGGAAAACAATTTGCTGTTAAGTGTAATAGGCAGGTTACACAATGTGATATACCATTACAGAGTGCCTTATGTTCATGATTCCAATTTGTATTTTAAAATATCCATATAAAGTTATTATGAAATATTAATGTGAGTTATTTCTGGATGGTAGAATCATGCTAACTTAGGGGGGTTTTTTACCCTAAGAAGTTTTCCAGTATTCTCTAAATATTTATTATATGTATTATCAGAAAATATTGCTTAAGGAATTTTTATCTCAGTGTGGATTGTGCAATTCCAGGTTGTGAATGCCAACTTATAAAGCTATTTTCTGAGTGTGTTGGCATTATAGCATGCCAAGATTAATCATTTTCAACAAATCACAGAATTTAAAGTCATGCCTCAACTATTTGAACTACAGAGTGCAACACAGAGTGAGAATTTGCTTTATTATTTATTTACTATCCAGTTCTCATTCTGTGTTGTACTGTGCAGTTCAAACAGTGGGCTTCCCTAGTTCTGAGTGTGTTGGCATTATAGCATGCCAAGATTAATCATTTTCAACAAATCACAGAATTTAAAGTCATGCCTCAACTATTTGAACTACAGAGTGCAACACAGAGTGAGAATTTGCTTTATTATTTATTTACTATCCAGTTCTCATTCTGTGTTGTACTGTGCAGTTCAAACAGTGGGCTTCCCTAGTGGCTCAGATGGTAAAGAATCTGCCTGAAATTCAGAAGACCCAGGTTCAATCTCCAGGTCAGGAAGATCCCTTGGAGAAGGGAATGGCTACCCATGCCAGTATTCTTGCCTGGAGAATTCCATGGACAGAGGAGCCTGGTGGGCCACAGTCCATGGGGTCACAAAGAGTTGGACATGTCTGAAATGGCTGAGCAACAAATAATAAATACCTATAAATGCATAGGGATACACAATTAGCTTCTTGATTTATACAGACTTTCACAGCAACATTATTAAGGTAAAATTAGGTGCAGATGCTGTGACCCAATCCTCAAATAACAGAGTTCAGAGATATCTTTATTTTAAATGGCCCTTATCTTTAGATTCACTCCAAGAAAAAAAGCAGTTTGGGAAACTGAATGAGACATGGTAAACTCTCAAAATAAACGTAAAACATGCACAGTAAGAATTACCCTAACAAGCTTAGCCGTTTAAAATAGGGGCAAAAATGCACTGAGTTTACTGTTGTAGATTATAGTGTGAAATGTTCATTCTCTGAATTGATTTAATTTTCTGGAATTGAATGAACTGATGACCTCAAAATAGAAATAAGGGTTCCACTGCAAATGGGGCATTTTCATTTTCCCTTCAACTCAAGTGTACTTATTTTGGGGAAATGAAGTGGATGATATGATTATTCTTGTAACTAAATTGATTTTGTGTTGTTTCAAATGTAGCCTAAAGGATGAAGAAAAATTAGTCCTTTCTGGTCAACACATTAATGCTTATAACTCTTCACGTATGCCTTCCCAAACTTCAAAAATGCGTCGTTTATGAGTCAGAACTTATATTTCAAACATTTTGAAATAGAGCTTGACCATCAACTCTTTATAGAGTATTTAATGAAATAAATATTTAATGAAATAAAATAATCATAATAATGTAAGAAACCAGGACTGTCATTATTCAGTTTCGAACTATAGCTCATAATTGCTTTACTGTATGCGTGCATATTTCCCTATGAGGATAAAAGGTAAATCTGATATTAAAATGTAAAGTAGCTTTTATCATTTTATGTATAATCATAGTAGCCTGAATGACACACATTTTCAGTATCAGATAATGCATGTAATTGCTTTGCTTTGGTTAGCCGGAAGCTCATAATATCTCTGATTCGTCCTGAGCATGATACAAAGACAAGAAATATCCGGGGTATTATTAAGTCAGATAGTGACAGAGAGATTAGAGTTTTCTGAAACTTTAAAAGAATATATTAAGGGATAAAGCACTTGATTACACTACGTATTTTTTCCTCTGTCTCTATTGTAAGGCATGGGATAAATTGATCATTTGGATACAGAATTTGCCTTTTTAAAGAAACTCAGTGTTGCAAGGAGAGTCATACTGGTTTAGAAAAATGAAGTGAGATTTATTTCATAAGTATGAATTTTCATTAATGCTTACGGTCACTGAACCCCTTCCCAACAGAGATGCAAATGAAAAGTATTTTCTTGTCAATATTTTCCTTTTAGTCATTCTTAAAAATTATCTCTAATTTTCTTTCCACTCATCAGATTGAAGATTTAATTAAAAGCAATAAAAAAGGGCTTCCCTGGGCTCAGTAGTAGAGCCACCGGCCAATGCAGGAAACATGGGTTTGATCCCTGCTCTGGGAAGATATCACATGCCACGGAGCAGCTAAGCTCGTGAACCACAACCACTAAGCTTATGCTCGAGCCCGAGAGCTGCAACTACTGAGCCCACGTCCACGACTACTG